>PVKA01011039.1:39662-42162 GCA_004027165.1 Ctenomys sociabilis | reverse complement strand
GAGGTAACTGCTGCCTTCTCAGGTTTCCATTCTAGGGATTTTCTAGCCACCTATGATTATGTACGTTTCCCTGGGGAGAGGTAGAATTTTTGTAGGCTCTCTTCTACCACAGTGAAGGCAGGGTTGATGGATAGGGACATAGAATTTGGGGGTGAGAAGGCCAGTACCACCCCAGCACACCTCAAACTTGAGGTCCCTGCATAGCAGTTCTGTCCTGAGAGCCATTCTACCAGGAGGTTTTTGTCTTGGGGCAAATTGAGGCATGCTGCTGAGGAGGTGAGGAGTATGTGCAAAGTCCCGCAAAGCCCAACACCATATGCAGGCACCATGTGATAGCACAGGGGTAGTTTTCCAAACAGGTATTCTGAGCCAGGCAGAGGCCTTTGGGGAGAGATATTTTGGGTGTGGCACTATGACAGAATTCAGTGTTGGCCCTGTCACTGCATCCTTTTTCTTGTGTGGCTCTGAGCAGCAAGCAGCGCACTCCCCACTTTCTCTGTTCTCGTCTCCTCCTCCTCCTCCTACTTCCCCACCTCTAAATTTGGCCGACTACATTTCTTTGGCCCACTCACCTCTAATTCTCCCTCTTTGGGCCTTGTCATGAGGACATGTCCAAGCTATTCCTCTGATCCCAGGAAGAACATGAGAGAAGCAAGAGACCCACCAGAGTAGAACAGGAAAGCCACCTTGGGTGGACCCATTCCCAGCCAACCTCAGCAACCTGCAAAGTAAAGACAATAGATGATTGTCATTGTAAGCCACTTTTTTCAGTATTTGTTACACAATGTTTTCATAGCATTGGCTAGTTGACTTAGGAGACTTCTGAATATCTCTCAAAATCTGCACCAAAGATGATACTCATATTGCTATAAATGGAATCAGCCCCAGAGAGCTCACCGTGCAGGTTGAGTGCCGCACCCAGTGAGAAAGCATGAAAGACAGCAAGCAGGCCCTGGGCACACAAAGAGCACAGGGGCAGGGCAAGTATAACTAAGGCGACCATACTTCCTGCTACCACCAGCTCGCTAGCATCCCACATGGAGCAGCATCTGGGGACCTAACACTTCCCATCCCACACCCTAGTCAAGGGCTCCTGAATGCAATGAGAACCCGAGGCCACCCAGGCTTCACACACAGTGCACCACACCAAGTACGTTCCCAGTGGCTGGACTCTTTCATCACTGTGTTCAGTTGCACCAGACTACATCAGCCCGTCCCTCAGCACCACCCACCACAAGGCCAAAACAAGACTGCCATGCAATTACACAGCGAGTCAAGAGGCAGGGAACCAGGACCCACCCAAGAGGGTAGAAGAAGGACAAGACCATGAAGAGGAGGAGCTTAACTGACATAGCAAAGCCCATCCTGAGATGGGTTCCTGACCAGTCCTTCGGCAGCATGGCAGGGGCAGGTGGGGATAATGGCAATAGATCCAGAAAGCACCTTCAGGAAGGCATGGAGTAGGTTTCCGTGGCAGTGACAGTGTGCCCTTAGGTGCAGGCTCCTCCACATGGGGCCAGTGAGTTATGGGTCTTCTTCGTGAAGAGGAGGAACATAGGTAAGAGGGCAGGGAAGTTCCTAGGAAAACACAGCATGGCCCTCCAGACCTTGGGGACAGCTCTGTCATTCAGGGCAAGTCTGGGCCCCAACTGTCTGTCCCACATACTCTGGGCCTAGCTCACACATGTTGCAATCTAGTCAAGGGCACATCTTCACCTGAAACACCAGAGAGCCTTTGTCTTCTCTCTTGCTTTAATTTAACAAAGTAGTTGCAAAAGAGGAATACAAGGGGCTTGGGGTTGGTGGGGTGGGGACAGCAGAACCACCTGTGTGACAAGCACAGCTATGGAACTGTATTCTCGTTCACACTGAACTTTAGAGAATGGACCAAATACCTAGGTAAGCCAGCAAGCAGAGACAAGAAAGCGGCACTGGAGGACTCCCGGGGGTCTGTTCTGCCCTGAAGTTACACACTGAAAGTCTGCATAACCCTTGAAATTCTTGAGTAGAAGGTCCAATGCCTAACAGGGATGTACAAGGGGTTGGAGTCTCTAAGAAAGTAATTAGGGAAATATGAAGTTATGAGGTACCCTAAGAGACAGGATTAATGTCCTCAAGAGAAAGAACACCAGAGAGGCTAGATGACGTTCACAATTCCTTTTTGTGGATCCAGTGCCTCCCTCTCTCTCTCTCTCTCTCTCTCTCTCTCTCTCTCTCTCTCTCTCTGCTGGCTCAGGCTGCCTTAAGGACAAGTTTGGCATGGCATATGGAGCAGGGGATCAAACTGTGGTCCCCTGCACCTGACTGAGTTTGCCCAAGCAAGCACTTTAAAGAACTGAGGTAACCCAAAAGCGCCCAGAGAGAGATCTCTTCTCCTCTTCTCTTTTCTCCTCTTCTGTTCTCTTCTCCTCCTCCTCCTCTTCTTCTTCCTCTCTCTCTCTCTCTCTCTCTCTCTCTCTCTCTCTCTCTCTCTCTCTCTCTCTCTCTCCCCTCCCCTTAT
>PVKA01011039.1:28872-39562 GCA_004027165.1 Ctenomys sociabilis | reverse complement strand
GCTTCTGTTATTTGAGTCTGTAATATTTTGTTAAGGTAGCCTGAGATGATAAATAAACCCATATACTTGGCAAGTTTCACTTTGTGCTTTTGCTTTGCACTATGTCTCAAGACCTGTATCCTTCAGGAAGTTCAGCTCTTATTTTGAGGGAACCCAGTGAGAACCTGAAGCTCCCCTAAAAACTACTCAAGAGAACTTCAGAAATGCTTTTGTAGAATTCTGACTTAGAGAGAGACATTAGCATTGCGACTCACAGCCAGAAATGCACCTGCGGTCTGTCTCGTGTGAATAGCATCAACATCTCTTTAGTAGGTTCCCTATCTCTGTGCTCCAGGATGCAGGAATCTTCAGAGGACTCCACCACAGGAAATCTTTCTCCCCAAGAAACAGTAGGTGAGTATTTATATGTTTTGCAAGAGCTGTCTTTGGTGTTTTGATTTATGCGCTGTATTTCTTAACAACAAGTACATAATAAAATTTTATAAACTAAACCTTGCCAATTGCAGCCTACAGGTCAAATCCAGCCCACCGTGATTTTTTTTTTAAATATAGTTTTTACAGGGGCCAGGGAGATGGCTCAGTGGGATAAGTGCTTCCCTGGCAAGCACAAGGGCCTGAGTTCAATCCCCGATTCCACAAAAATAAATAAATAAATAAATTTATATATATATATATATACACATATACATACATATATAACATTTTTAAGATTTGGTAAATCAAAATAAAATAAACATCATGACATAGGAAAACCACGTGAAACTCACATTTCAGTGTTCATAAATGAAGCTTCATTGGAATATGGCCGTGCTAGTGCATTCATGCATTGACTATGGCTGCCTTTGCACAGTTACATAGCAATTAAATAGCTATGGTGGAGACTCTCAGGCCTGCAAAGCCTAAAATATGTACTACCTGGCCATTGACAGAAAATGCTTTCTAACCACACACTACAGGAATTGCCTACTTAAGGCAATCTATTGAATATGCCTTCTCCAAGAACAACTGAAAGTTGCTCTGGCTTTTGAGTTCTGTTAAATGAGACTCCCCTAGTTTGTGTATGTGTGACTCACTTCCCTTCCACAGCACAGAGATCGAGTTTTGGCTCCACCCTAGCAAGAAACAAGCTCAGATAGCAAAGCCAACGCGGTATCCAGACTATACCACCTCTCACTCATGACCAGCCCTGCATTCAGGCAAGCAGTCGAGAGGGTTGATCAGTGCTCACCTTCTTGAGCAGGAGGCTGAGGAGCAGCACCCACTGAGATTCCTTTTTAGAAACTCACCACAGGAGGATGGAAAGAATATCAGCATGAAAGTTGGGCCCATTTATTGAAATGCAACCTCCATCACTGACTGTCTGCTTGACAATCATGTATCAAATCTTTCTGATCCTCAGTTTCATCATCTGGAAAACAAAAGTTAAAAACCTATATCATAGAGTTGTCAAAGTGATGATATACTAAGATGATCTTCTGGAGAAACACCTCACTCAGAGGTGTGTCTCTCTCTTGAGGTGGCCAGGAGTCCAGCCTCTGAGACAGACACAACAGGTTCCACTCTGCCCCTTTAGATGTGTGAGGCCTTCAGCAGCTCGTTCCCATGTCTACTCAGCAGCTTCTTTCTTGGTAAGATGAACATGATAATAGGTCTACTCACTAGCACTAAGGGATGTGGTCAGAACGGTAGTGGCCCTGGAGCCCTGTCCCATAGACATAGCCTGTGATCATGGCCTGTGGCTGAAGACACTAGGGTGACACTCTGACAGTACTTTGCTCCCAATTGTGGAAGATGCTGGCCCTCAGTAGAGAACCTCGCCCCCTACACATACACCCCTTCCTTAGCTACAGAGACACTGTCAGGAATGGCACCAATCCACAGGGTCTCTACAGGAGGCTAGATGACATTCACAATTCCTTTTTGTGCATCCAGTGCCTACACAGATGAGCACAAACTGACAGAACTTCCTGTCCTCTGTTCCTAGGACCCTTGGCTTTGAAGAACACCATCTATACAACTAAAGATTTGGAAGCTAAAGATTTTGTCTTTTTTTTTTAATTTTTGTTTTATTGAAGTACAAATATCAATGAGACAGATTTAAGATACCTTGACAAAATAGATTTGATAAGTTAATACATTGCAAACTGTTTTCATAATGTTTTCATATCATAGAAGATGCATACATGATATTATGCTTACAGACATTATTATACCATATGTCTCTTATCAGTAAATAAAGAGAATGTAGCTGTTTGCGCATCTTATTTTTTATACCTGAATTATATCAAAGATTCAATAACTAATACTTTCTACCTTGTTATTTTCCTAATGGTTGTCCATAGTACTAGAAGCCGACATAATATCCTGTCCAACCACCATTAGTGCAAATCTTGCCTCTCATAGAATTATGTAGAAGCATGGCGTTATCTATCCCAACTGTACTGTCCATACACACACATCATGATTCTTCCTTTCTATACCCCTTCCTTTGTCTACACCTGTCAGAGATGGGCACTGCATTGTTATTCAACTAACTTAGGTGCTTGAACTCGACAACACAATCCAACACAGTCCAGCATTCTACAACAATAGTGAGTTATCCAAAGAAGTTGTCGACCATAGCCATTTACAGCTCAGCTTAATATTATGGTCTCGCGATGTATACTTCATTTTTATACTTTTCTGCTGGATGGGTAAGACCTAGATAGAGCAAGACTTATATACCAACACATGTGCTTTATGTTTCTTATATGGTCAGTGAAGACCCCTTAGGATTTATCTTGTAGCCCTGTACATTATTCTGTAGATTCTTTGTCTGTGTCATCCATGTGGATGAGTCATGGCCAATGCTTCACCAGTTTGCTCTCTGTGAGAGCTTGAGAAACAGTTTACTCTCCCTAGGCATACTATAAAACTTCAAACTCTTTCCTCTGTGGCTCCATAATCTCCTTGTTCAGAAAATTTGGAGCTCAACTGAGTTTCATGATGTTGCAGTACAGGTTCTCCTATGTCCTGAGTCTTCGCTGATCTTGAAAGGCTGGGGCCAAAATGTTGGCTGGCCTTGTGGATCTTCTATTTCTCTAACTTTGATCTGTAAACTTAGGTTGTTAACCATCCAGAAGAAAAGCTGATTAGTATCCTGCAGCATATGCCATTCACTTTGCCTTATTGGACTCAATTGATTTTAGTTGTTGCTGTACGTTTCCTTTTCTATTTCTGCTTTTTGCTTCTTATACTAGGGAAACTACGATACTTACACATGTGTGTCTGGTTTATTTCACTTATGAGTATATGTTCAAGTGACATCCACTTCAGTATAAATGCTTCAAGCTTATCATTCTTAATAGCTGAGTAATACTCCATTATATAGAAATACCACATCTTTTTCAACCATTCCTCATGTGATGGACATCTTGGTTGTTTCCAAGATTTTGCTATCACACATTGCGCTGCTATAAACATAGGTACACATATATCACTATGATACAATGTTTTCAGTTCCTTTGGAAAAATTCCCAGTAGCCAGCTTGAATGGGATTTCTAGTCCTACTCTTTGGAGGAGTCTCCACACTGACCTCCACAATGGTTGTACCAGTCTACATTCCCACCAGCAGTGGAGAAGTGTCCCCTTTTCCCCACAACCTCTCCAACTTATACTAGGGAGACTACGATACTTACACATTTGTACTCTCCAACATTTGTTGTTGGTTGATTTCCTTATGATAGCCATTCTTTCTGGAGTGAGATGATATCTCAGTGTTGTTTTTATTTGCATTTCATGAATGGCTAGCAATGTGGAGCATTTTTTCATATGTTTATTCGCTTCTTTAATTTCATCCTCTGAGAAGTGTGTATTCATCTCAGATGCCCATTTCTGAAATAGGTCTTTGAATTTGAAGGCCCTGTTATATCTTAGTTCTTTATATATTCTAGAGAGCAGACCTTTGTCTGATTGCTTATTAGTTAGGATTTTTTCAAATTTTGTGGTTTGTCTTTTCACTCTCTTGACAATTTCTTTTGACATGCAGACGCTCCTTAAGAAGAGTTGATCCCAGTTGTTGATTCTTTCAAGTGCTTCCCATGTGAATGTATGTTTGTTCATGAACTCTTTACCTACCCCTACGTCTTCAAGAGTTTCTCCTACTTTCTCTTCCAGGAGATTGAGTGTTTCTGTTTTAATGTTTAGATCTTTAATCCATTTTGACTTTAACTTAGTGCATGGTGATAGAGCTGGGTCAAGTTTTAGTTTTCGGCATGTAGAAAGCCATGTTTTCCAGCACCATTTGTTAAAGAGGCTATCTTTCTTCCAGTGAGCTTGTTTAGCCACTTTGTCGAAGATCAGATGGCTGGTGTGTTCATAGAGGGCTCTGCATCTTCTAATCTATTCCATTGATCCTCAGGTCCATTTTGTTGCCAATATCATGTTGATTTTATCACAGTGTCTTTGTAGTATAATTTCAAGTCAGGAATTGTGATTCCTCTTGCCTTGTCTTTATTGGCAAAGATTGCCTTTGCTATTCTGGGTCATTTGTGGTTCCAAATAAATTTTAGGAATGATATCTCTATGTCTGGGAGGTATGTTGGCAGTTTGATGGGAATTGCATTAAATCTGTACAGCAATTGTGGGAGTATGGCCATCTTCACCATGTTGGTAAGATTTGGTCTTTAACTCACTTTCTGCCTGCCTGCTCATGCCCTCACCTAAGAGAAAATGAGAGCATGCATTGGCCCCAGAGTCAACAGAATTGCTTGAATTTCCTACACACAAATGCTTCCCACCTTCCTACCCCCAGTTCAACTGAGGCCCTGTCTTAGCAACCTTTCCACTCTCACCCACAAAGTGCTGCCTCCTCTACATAACTTCTTTCAGACCTTGACCAGAAAGCACTTACCCACTGTGTTATACAGGAGTTTGTGTCCTCTCCTCAACTCAGTATTGCTTGAGGAGGATGCCTGCACATAGGACAGAAGCACCAAACATTTGGTGATCAAATAAATCCATGAATGAACAAAACACAGCAAGAAACTGCAAAGAATGTGGAGTCAAACCTTAAAAACTCAGGTACAGCTGAAAATCTCTTGAGGTGCCACCTGGGGGCCAGTGTGGTCTGCAGGTTTCCCAGGCAACTCCTGCCCTCCAGACGGGTGCATAGGCTGCTGCGGTCCGGCTCCAGGTCCTCTCTGGCTGCCTCGTCAACCAGTGAGAATGCGCCTCCAGGTTAGACCTGGAGTGTTCCCACACAACCTGTTAATGTAAATGATCTGTCACCTTGAGCAGAAAGGTTAAAGCAAGAACCTGTTAGAAGAAGGATCTAGAGAGCCACAGAGGAGCATGGAGAGTTCAAGTACAATTGTTTTCTAAGAGAGGTCAAGTTCTCCTTGTGTCAGGCTAACAGTTACCAATTAAAAGAGACAATACTATAAATTTTGTTAGCTTTTAAACTCCAGGTATACCTCCCACTCCATGCCTCCTTTGATCTAAAATAATATTCCTGGACTTCAGAGAATATAGACCCCTTCCCATGTTTTGCTTCTGCCTAGTACACCCCACATTTGGCCCTCTTTTGGTTTCTGTTAAGTATTTCATTATTTTTTTAATTAATTTTATTGAGAAACAAATAATGATGAGACAGTTTCAAAACTGATTAGTAGGACAGTTTCAATAATTGATACATTGCATTTTCTTGTCTTCATAGTGGTTATTCATAGTACAAATGCAGACATGATATCCTGTCCAAACACTATTAGTACAGGGGCCAGGGAGATGGCTTAGTGGAATAAGCACTGACAAGTGCAAGGGCCTGAGTTCAATCCCCAGTTCTGCAAAAAAACTATTAGCACAAATCTTTCTTCTCATTGAATTAAGAGAAAGTAGCTATATATCTATCCTAACTAATTTGTATATACAGATACAAAATGGTCCCTCATTTGTTACCACTTGTAATAATGTTCATTTCCAGAAAGCAGCTTACGTGAAGTCTAGATATGATGTTGTTGCTTATTTTTGTTTTTGTTTTTATTTGTTGTTTACATTTTTATTCTGACGATATCTTAAAAAAAAAAAATAAAAACTATTGAAAAACCTGAGATGGCTGCAGTCTTCATTTGGGCCAGAAGGGGGAGGCTGGAGGAAATGGAGTCTCATATAGGGCTCCTGGAAAGTATGTTATGGGGAAGGGGTGTGGGGAGGGAGTGAAGGGGGGGGGAAGGGGAGGTCGGGAGGGGAGAAGGAAAAGGGAGGGATGGGGAGGCAAGGGAAAGGAGGTAGTTTGAAATGCAGAAGGGAGCGGAAGGAGGGGCAGTAAAATCAGAATAATTATAATAAAATAATAATTGCAACCATCATTTTCATTTGCTCCATGTTTTACACGTATAGTGGCAGTTAATCCTCACAACAGCCCCAGGAGGTAGGTATTAATATCCCCATTTTTCAGATGAGGAAATCAAAATGCCAAAAAAAGAAACCTTCAAACTTTCAATTTGTGCATGAATTTAAGGCAGTTGGGTTGCTGGGCTATAACCAAGTCATTTCATAAGTAAATACTGGCGGGTTGATTATATTTCCTTTTTTTAAATTTTTAATGTTCACTATTCCAGGCCCCCAGGTCAGTAACAGAATATGTGGGAAGTCTTTAAAAATACCAGTGAGAGCATTTGAAGGAGCACAGCTGAAAACCACCACTTTGCACGCCGGGCTTCATTCAGAGTTCAAGGCCGTACATTTTTCTCCCACACAAATTCAACAGAACAAGAAACCACAAGAATTGAATGTTTTCCAAGTCTGAACCAGTGAGCACGAACTTCAGCAACAAGCATGAAGAGAAGGGTATTTGAAAGTACTTCTCTGAAAAGCTTTGCAACTCCGTTTCCTGGCTTCAAGGCCCTTGAATAGCTCTAGATATCTAACACATACCAAACCGCCGGTGGCATTCAATAAATATTCAGCAATGTGAATATTGCGGTCAATTTCCTGATGGGCGTAAGGTTCGCTGGAGTGGGCCAGATGAGTCATTTCTGTTTCACGCAGATCCCACACCAAGATCAGTTTCGCGTCTGCCTCGTCTGTCGTGAACTCCACCAGTGCTACCTGCCAGGTCCCGCTCTCTCGCAGTGTCCTAACCCACAATCATTTTTCTGTCTGGTGCAGCTCTGCTGGCACTGTGTATCCTGCAGTGATTTCCGCCGAGCAAGGATTTATTAAGCGTTGCTGAAGGGATAAACAAATGGACTTCACAGGCTACCTCCACAAGGAGGTTTTCTTTCAGTTTGAGGATTTGGGATCGGGGTGGGGGGGAACAAGGCTTTTTTGATCCTTTTTCCCATTATATTTCAATTGAATTTGTCAAGAGGCTCCAAGTTTTATTTTTCCAACATGAATCACTGATGATCTAACAAATTAATTACCCATCCATCCTGCCCTACTGAGTGAGGTCATGGGAGAATGGATGGGTTCAGCCAACCTCCTCGGGACTGCAGTGTCACAGCCCCATTTACGAACTTGAGTTCAATGCCAAAATTGCCTGTTTAGGTTAAAATCAGACCTAAATGTATCTTATTATACACAAAGGCACACAAATGCAATATGTCATCTTTAATGGTTCAGAACAAAGCCTAAAAAAAAAAAAATAGTGCCCCAGCCCAGATGAATTTTATAACCTTTGATATATGGCTTTCATTATTAACAATAATTTCTGTAACTGCATCCAAATTCGAGAAGACACCCGATGAATATTAATTTTATTTTTGATTTATTTCCTGCTCCTGGTGGCTCCCTCTAGGGCAGACCTGCATTCCCAGTGTCTCTTTGGCCCTGTGATTGTACAACACAGTCTCTAGGGTGGAATCCTCACGGTCCTGAGGGTCACCCACTTCCAGAAATACTGCACAGTGGCTTTTGCTTCTCTGCTAGAAAACAAGGATTCTTTTCCCCCATTGCATTTTCTTACCTCTTTATATTTTACAAAGCTATCCCCCTCACTCGCCCTTTGTCATTATATTAAAATCTAATTGCAAGACAACTCTCCTCACCTAAGTCATCAACAAAGCCCAATTATTTCTAATGCATGCAGAAGGGGGAAAAAGTGCCAAACAATAAAAAGGCATGCAGTAACCTAAGCCTTTTTCACAGTCAGGCTTCAAGTTCACATGTGAATTTATGCCAGTTTTGACATTAGCCGAAAAAATTAACAGTTCTCAAAAATGAAACTCTCACAAAAGGGGTTTTGTGTTTCAAGCAGAATAAATTATAGTGTGATGTTATTAAAACACTTAGTTGTTAAGTTGCCAAGAAAATCCAGTATATTCACACAGACTCGAGGACCTGTCTCCATGCAAAGTAATTAAATTAGATTTATGGGCTGCATTACATCAGTGTTTGATAGTTCATTTTTCCTTTCTTCATATTTTGCCCTGCTTTATTAGAGCATGTGACAGATGGTAAAAATAGTGTGAAGTTTCTTGGCCCTGTGCTAAATCCCCTTTCGGTAGTATATCTCTCTTCTGTCAGTTCTCCCCAGCGATGATAAATTAACCTCTCTCTTTGTATCCCAAGTGTGGCAGTAAAGCTCTCTTTTGACACGGCACTATCACTTTATCTTAATCTGTGCTGTTTCGAGGAGAGAGCGAGATGATGTAATCGCTACCATGAGTTTAAAAAGATTTATTGTGTCAGAAAAAGGGAGGATGATTAATATAATATGCATCATTATATTTTTCATTTTGTCTCATTTGTTGCCTTCTTCTGGTAAAAGGAGAGAGGTTGGCGGAGGAGGCCACCCGCTAGGTCACGCTGGCCTGTGGCTCTGCAGGGCAGGATGAGCCTTGGGATGGCAGCAGAGGGTGGCCAACTCCTCTGCACCCCACCCCAGGCCACCATAGGAGAAGGCAGGGGTGCTGAGAGTCCACTTACTCGGACTCCCCTTTGGGACAAGAACACAGAGAAGGTCTCAGGGCATTGTTTGAGGTGGTTAAACTCAAGGTGAGCCATGAAACTGAACAGGAGTTTGGGTTCTCCAGTTCCTATGGAACCAGAAGAGGTAGGGGCATACGTGATGTGTTTGCAGAGAGGGAGATGTTGTTATGATCATTTCCTTCTTTTATAATAAAGCTATAGACTCCATAAGCTGCTTGTTGGCTATGAATTGCTTCTAATTGGAAACCAACATGATCATTCAGCTAGATAAGCATTTATCAATGTCTGTACTTGACGGACACTGTGCCCAACACCAGCTGGACAAGAAGGTGAACTCAGAACCTCTCCCGGCCTACCAGAGGCTCACATTCTCATCAGTGGGCAGCCCCTGGCCCATTGCTTTGCACATCTCCCTCCCAGGACCTTCCAGCACTGAGATGCCAGGCTTGGGATCTTGGGTATAGCCACAGAGAGAGAGATGCAGGATTTTCCTAGCAGAGTGTCCCCAAATCAAGGGAACAGATGCCTTGCAGATAAGGAGAGGAGACTAGAGGCTTAATGGAAACCATCGTTCAAACCTGAAAAACAAGATAAACCTCCCCCAAAAGTCAGTAGTCCTTTTATAAAGTAAATGGCCACATCCCAGTGTCTCTGCTTTAAAAATCTGGAGTTTTTAATGTTTGCTGAAAGTGGGGTAAGACTATAGATAGCATCACAGCCAAATGAGATATCTTCATCTAGTATTCCTCAGTGACTCTGGAAGGACCAATTGGCAATAGGCCTATCCTGGCTAGTCTCTCCTATAAAACCAACTCTTCCTCTTCTAGAGCTTCCCTCCATCCCCTTAACCCCAAGAGGGTCACCAACTGCCATATTTGTGCATGCACTGCACCTCATCACACAAGTGATTAGACCAGGCCCAAGCCAATCAGATTTCCTATCCACTAGAACTTGGGAATGGAGATGGAATCATAGCCAAAGGGCTAAGAATAAAATGAGAGAGCTCAGGATGCTGGCGCAGGGTGGGAGGATATAACAATGCAAACCAGAGGGCTGGAGCAGACATATACAGAAAAGTGAAGATGAAATTTGCAATGAGAACTGCCTGGATCCTGATGCGATTTTCCATGTACCCAGGCTGTGAGTCCACAACATCCCTGTATCCTCAAAAAATCCCTCTTTGCCTTCACAATGCATCTGATTGTTTCTATTTCCTTCAACCAAGGGTCTTCAAACCCTTCTACTTCCTACAACTCCCTCACATAGTTTCTTTTGCACTTAGGCTAATTTCTTTTGCTATTGTATCCCTGTATCTTTCATGTCTCTATGTGCTACTACTTTCTTCCTTTCTTTTTACCATTTATGTATTTGGTACAGGGTCTCGCTATGTAGCGCAAACTCAGTACTCCTCCTATGTTCAGCCACCCCAGCACTTGGATTACAGGAATGCACCACCACACCTGGGCTCAGTAGCCAGCTCAGTGCACCCCAGGAAGCAGAGCCAACGCAGCATGGGGGACCAGGGATCGAACCCTGGTCCCTGTACTTGACAAAGCAGTCCCTTAGTCTGCTGAGCTATCTCACTGGCCCTATGTGCTATTATTTGTTGATGTTGCCTCATTCATTTGAAATGTTCTCTCTTTCCCATAACTATTCTCCATCAAGAAAACTACCCCAGCCCCTACTTAACTCACAGTCTTTCTCTCTCTCTCAATCTCTCTCTCTCTCTCTCTCTTTCTCTCTCTCTCTCTCTCTCTCTCTCTCTCTCTCTCTCTCTCT
>PVKA01011039.1:0-28772 GCA_004027165.1 Ctenomys sociabilis | reverse complement strand
ACACATGTTATGCTGCCCAGCTAAGCTCCCCAAACAGACTGTGAGCCCACAAAGGCAGAAACATGATTTCCAGGGCTCTTTTTTACCTCCTTAAGGTGAGCAGCTGACTTGACTGACAGTATGTTTCCCTAGCTGGACTCCTGCACATTTGACAAGGCTGGATAGAGGGACTTAAAGAATGAAAGAACTTCAGTTGAGATGAGGCCAGAAGAGTCTCCTGTCATATGCACTTCCCAACAGTGCCAGTTTCTTCTCTACCATCATGAACAAAGTGTGGGACCCCTATATTCAGCAGAATGAAAGAGCACTAACCTTCCTCTGGGATATGAAATAGGTGATATCACTTACAATGAAACCAAACTTACTACCCCCAGAAAAAAGGAAGGTCAACAAGCTGGGATATGGGATGGTATGTATCAACCCAAACTTTGGATGAACTAAGCATCATTTCAACTTAATTTTGGAAATCTAAATATATGGAATGCATTAGCTGATTTTATTTTTGGCAGCAGACTTAACCATTCTAATCATGTTTTGCTCCAGCGAATTTTAAAATTAGTTTGCATTTCCTAAGCACACATCAGCTGGGTAAGAGCTAGGGGAAGGAGGGAGAGAGAAGGAAAGGGAGACGCTAGCAGAGAGCCTGGTTGAGACTAAAACTTTCCCAGCACATGCTTCAGTAAGTGGATAATCCCCATGCAGATACATGAAGCAGACTAGAATTGAGTCCTTGGGCCTCTGAGAATGTAGAGTGCAAATAGGAACATGGGCACCTTATAAATAAGAGAAGGGAAGGTTTTTCTTTTTAAATAAAGGCCATTTATTTAATGGCTACTGTCTGCCTACCTTTTGGGAAAAGTGCATAGCTGCAAGTATGAAATTTCTGTGTGGTGGTAAACTGTCTCTACTTATTTGTAGAGTTGATTAATGCGTTGTTCTTACTAACATGCTGGCAATATTAAATGATTCTAAAAATCCATGTTTCTCCTGGGGGCTCAGGGTGCTTTGCAAACATCATTCCTATATCCTCTGGCAGATCTGGAAGGCACGGGTGGGCCAGGGCCTCTACCTCTGGGCTGGTTGACCTGTGACATAAGACTATTTACCCTCAAGAATATTCTAGTAACAGCAATTGTTTGTATGGCCCCTCACTCTGTGCTAGAAGCTTACATTTTATTTTGATGATCTTCACCATGACCCTGCAAATTTGGTCACACAAGCATCATCATTGTACTGATGAGGAACATGCCCCAGTTCAATACGTTGGATGTAGTCACACAGCCAGAAAGTGACTGAGCCGCAATCGCAATCCAATGTTCTATGCCCCAAGCTAGTCTCCACTAACAATGCTGCCTCTAAAGAAATATGGGACTCTGCCTGAGGATGGAGAACTAAGCAGTGAAGACTTACTCCCCATCCTCTCTGAAGTGGGGAAAGGACCAGAGAATGCCCAAGGTGACAGGCATGCTCTCCTGGGTTCCCGGGACTTCTGTATTGCTCTGAGTCAAACTGTGGCATCCCAAAGATTGGGCAGGACAAGCAGCTTCCCTCTGAATGGAACACAACCTTCTGGGAAATGACAGAGGCCAGTGCAAGTCAGGCACCCAGGGCTGTGGTAGCCTGAGACTGGCAGCATTCACTGACCTTGCTTGAAGTCACACTGCAGAGAAAAGAGGAAACAAACAAGCCAAGGTACTCTGGCCTTTGTCCCCTTGAGACTCTGTGGTCCTCAGCCTTGTGCACAGCATGCTAATGGCAGGTAGACATTAGGAGACTGAACAAAGCCACTGGATAGAAGTCTAATCACAAGAAAGGCAGGAGACCTCAGTGGAAATTATACATGATTAAGTCATCATTAAATGAAAGGCTACTAGAAAAAAAAAAGTTTACTTGGAATGTTATTCAGCTATGTCAAAATACTTCAGGCAACCCACTGACTAAGGGACAAGCTTGTTTTGGCTCACAATTACAAAGGTTTCAGTCAATGGTCAACTGGTCCCAAAGCCTGTAGACTGTGCCAAGGCAGCACATCATGCCAAGGGTGCATAGCCAAAAAGCTGTTCACCTCATATTAGCCAGGAAGCATAAGAGAGGGGGAGGGGCTGGAGTCTGCACACTCCTGTCAGGCATTTCACCAGTGATGTAATCTGCTCTACCTAAGCCCCACCTCTTGAAAATTCCACCTTCTCCCTGTAAATCTTAAACACAAATGGGCCTTTAGGGATGCCCCAGATTCAAACTATAACAAGCCCTTGAATTAAGAACATTTGAGTTGCAAATTTTCACATACATGAAAGGGCCTCACGTTGTGGCTTTCTTTTTTTTTCTGGAACCTGGGATTGAACTCGGGCCCTTGTGCTTGCCAGGCAAGCAGTTATACTGCTAAGCTATCTCCCTGACCCCATGGCCTCACAGTGTGGTACTAGGGGCTGAACCCAGGGCCCTGGTGCTTGACAGGCAGGTGCACAGACTTGAGCCACCTTCCAGCACCATTGGCCTCACAATGTGAACATCCACAGATGCAAACGCATCCCAGGAGCAGCTCACATATCTGCTGGACATTGTCACAGTTGTGCTGCAGTGCGTTTACTGTACAATATGACAGTGTACAGGAGCACAATGCAGTTGAGAACTTAGTGTATTTTTGTGTCTATCTTCGGGCTTTTTTACGCTTTACATTGTACATTTGTGTCAAAGTTATATAACACTGACTTTGTCAGGCTTACTAACAAATCTCATTTGTAAACATTCTCTTCAAATACAGCTCCTTCAGGAGAAGGAACTTACCATAGATACATAAGGATTCTACAGAACAATAGAACCAAAGGGGGCGGAGGGAACAAAGGGCTTCGAGAACTGGCTCACTCCACACGTGACTGTGCAAGCTGGATTCTCACGCAGGAGTAGATGCTGCTCTTTTAAGGCAGAGTTTTTATCCCCCAGGAAGCCTCCCTTTTTTGTTCCCAAAGGTCTCCAGGCCTGCAGCCCACCCATGATACTGAGGATAATGTTCACATTCGTCAACTGACTGTACGTGTCCCCCACATCTGCAAACACCTCCACAGCAACACTAACTGGTGTTTTACTCAACAACTAAATAGGAGGCCCCACATTGACATAAAAGTAAATATCCCCGTAAGATTACCGTACTCGCTTATTTCCACTCTTTTGTGTTTTCTTCCATTAATTGTAGATAGTATACATACTTGTAAAAACCACATTATGAGAATTTACTATGTTTATTATACAAATAATGCATGTTCATTATAGAAAATTTGTATACATAAAAATTTGCCATTATAATTTCTTGTGTAATTTGTATACTCTTTTTCATGTTCATAATGCTGTCTCCTCCAGGGGATTAGAGACACTATAAGAAAAAGGGATAGAGTATGTCCCATTTGTCTCTTTATGCCTATCATTAATTATGGTGCTCGGCACATTCCAGGTGCTCGGCACACATTGTTTAAAACTGGGTTTCGTTACACAGACTAACATTTACTATTTGTAATAAATACAGAATAACCTAAATAATGTCTTAAAATTTTCCTAGCTCACCATCTGCTATTAAACATTTAGCTTGTTTCCAAGAGAGTGTGTGTGTATGTGTTGTTGTTCTTGTTGTTGTTGTTGTTGTTTTTTACTTACCATAAGATTTACTGGTAGAAACTTCTTCATCACATACATTTGTCTTTAATTTGAATAATTGAAGGATACTTATTTATGTGCGTTTTTCTTTAGGGCACTTTAGCCTTGAACAGTCACACTGATTAGGTAGACTACTAGTTAATTTAGAGAAAGTACAGGTCTTGTAGTGATGGTTTGACAGGTCTCATGGTAATAGCTTCATAGTAATAACTTGTAATCACATAACTCTGTACAAAACTGCCCCAAACAGAAACTGGGCTTTGTTAAGTATGGTCCTGTGACTCCCCTCATGACAACAGAGCCAGAAGTTTGCAAACATTCCCAGGTTCCTTTTGGCAGTCGGCTCCTGTTATGTTTTACCTGGCAAAAGTCAAGATAGGAAGGAGTCTCTCTCTCTCTCTCTCTCTCTCTCTCTCTCTCTCTCTCTCTCTCTCTCTCATCTTTCTTTCCTTTCATTTCTTTCTTTCTGATGTGATCTGTCCCAGTGATGTTAAAAAGTCCACACTGTCAATACAACCCTACATAACCCCCAAATTACCTTAATACCATTTTTTTGTTCTTTGAATGTCTGAGATCTTTGTGATTTATAGCCATCTTGTTTGAAATACCTAGGTTGGTTTCTGTTTTCATGAGAAGGCCCCAGATAAAATCTAGCCAAGTGTGGTGGCACACACCTGTAATCCCAGCACTAGGGAGGCTGAGGCAGGAGGACTATTGTGGTTCAAGAGCAGCCTGAGCTACCAGTGAGTTCAAGGCCAACTGAGCTGCATTGTGTTACCCTGTCTCAAAAAAAAAAAAAAAAAAAAAAAAAAAAAAAAAAAAAAAAAAAAAAAAAAAAAAAAAAAAAAAAAAAAAAAAAAAAAAAAAAAAAAAAAAAAAAAAAAAAAAAAAAAAAAAAAAAGAGCCAATACACAATAAAGATAAAATCTTTTGTGAAGAACTGCTACCCTAATTTCATCCTCTATGATCTCCAAAATTTAGATTTTAAAAGTCAATCTGAGTATAGTTTTCCAAAATACCTACATATAGCTATATTCACTATGATTTTTAATCTTTTAGTTTATGATATATTTGCATCTTAAAAATCTTTCTGGCCAGGGAGAGCCTGTCCCTCCTAGGCCAACCCTTTCTTAGTGATAGCTGAGATCTTGAGCAGGGACACACACCTATCACAGGCAAACCAACCAATCCCAACCTCGTGCCCCGGCCACTGCCTCCCCAGCTCTCACACACTAAGCAGCATTGCTTCTGCCCTACCTCATCTGCAGGCCACCAGCACAGTCAGCCACCAGTCTGCCTATGGCAGCCCCCCGGGACATTCACACCAGCCAGTCAGGCCTTGCTTTCCCAAGAAGCCCCCTCAGAGCTCCGGACCACCCCACTTTACCATCCAAACAAGCCATGGTCCTTCTGTGACCTTGTGTGGCATGTGGTGACCCCCTTTCTGGCATCTCTGAATAAAGTGAATTTATTTGCAAGCTTTGTTCTCATTTTGTCCATCGGCACACAGACTTTACCTTACTGTGTGTAACATGCGCATTCTTAGAATTCTAAGTGTTTCCTAAGCTGCATTCTTCCTACCACTTACATCCACAAGGATTTTAAGAGGTACTCATTTTTTAAAATTTCATAGTTAAATGAGTTTGAGAAACATTGAGTTAAATAAAGCTAAACCCACTTCTTTGCTGAAGGACCTCTTGGAGCTTAAGTATGATAATGTGCATTTGAAATCTCCAACAGTGTTCCCCAATTTTTTAAAGCAAGTAGACTTTGCATCACACAATGAATGTACAGTTATATATATGTATATAGATATATATGGATATATATATATAGAGAGAGAGATATCTGGGGCAATAATCTTTCAAGTCTATAATAACACTTTAAGATGAGTTTAAAGTCTTCATGAGGAAGACATGACTCTGCCATACATACAGTAGCAAGCATATTTATATGCAGGGTCCCAGGGCTATGAATTGCGAGGTTCCAGTTCCTCTCTCGAGTACTGGCTATAACCTTTCACCAGCTGAGGAAATGGTGAGGCCCAGGCCAGATGTCCTTTCGCTCTTATTGTTTGCTGCCCACCAGAATGTCGAGCTTCTTGCTAGAGAAATACTTGCTGTTTCCACATGCAGACTTCATATATTCACTGCAGACAGGGCTGTCCTTTAAATATGAAAGCATTATTTTATTTTCTTTCCTTTGATTCTTGGGAGATTAAAATGAGGCAAATTGTAAGCGCACAGTGGAACCTTAAGAAGAAGTTTATGGAAACCTAAGAAGAACACTAGCTCAGCATGGCCTTACAGGAACTGGAATAGAGAACTGTAAAGAAACTTAGGAACTAAGTAAGCCCTTCCACCCCTCCCCTCCTTCCCCATGCTGCACAGCCTTCCTTCCATGGCTGCTCTGTGTCCCTCTTCACTGCCTTGGTGGTCTAAACCCTGCGCACAGGACCCACAGTGGTGGTCTCAGTAATTCCTTAGTATATGCCCCCCAGGCAGCCTCACAGCTCTTAGCTCTGTGGTCACTTTCTATGGGTGATTTCACTTCTTGCTGTGTTTAGCAGCATTCTCATGGTGAGCTCTATGGTTATAAAACTCTTTCCTAGACCTGGAAGCTGTATTTTTCTCTTGGAGATAAAGTATTCTGATTACTTGGTAACAGGAGAAGAATTTTTTTAATAAACAGTCTCACTATGCAATTCAAGTTAGCTGTAAACTCACTTTGTAGCCCAGACTGACCTTGAACTCATGGCAATCCTCCTGCCTCAGCCTCTCAAGTACTAGGCTTACAGGTATGTACCATGATGCCCAAATTAGGAGGAGAATGTTTAAACCCTTATGCAAGAAGAGATTTTTTTTCCCTACTGTCCAAACTAAAGTTTACTTAAAGTCCAAACTTCAAACAGCTCCTCATGATCTGTCACCCCTCAGTCCTTTCCAGAATTTCAGCTTCCCTAAGGCTGCTCATAATCCAAGAGTTGGCCATCCTTTCTTGGTTATATCTCCTCATTTACATACACTGCCTCCTCTACTGCCAACTCTCACCTTTTAACTGGTTACTTCCTTCCAACCCCTGAGATCCCAACTTCTCAGGGAGCTGTACCTAAGCTCCCTGATTAAGTAAAGTCCCCACCATTACCCACTCCTCATAAATGCTTGTTAATTCATTCTCATTTTCAGAATTGTTGGCGTGATGTTATGGTTGTGTCCAGTTGTCCCCCAAAAGCCTCACATAGTCACTGGGTGGACTTCTAGACTTTGTGATTAACTCACTGTCCACTAGGATTATGGGTGTGAGTGCTGCTGGTATTATGGGTATGAGGGCTAGTCCCAGCTTGGGGCACATACTCTAAATGCAATTTGAAGAAGACAGACTCGCTTTCTGATGCCATTATTGCCCCTGCTCCTCCATTTTGCCCTCTTGCTCTTTGCTGCCACCATGAATGGGTGATCTCTGCCCTGTGCCCCTCTGCCTTGGAGCCAGCTGAGTGTGGACTGAAACCTCCAGTAACTGTGAGCTAAGTAAACCTTTCCTTCCTTCATGTTGGGTGTCAGGTTTTTGTCCCAGCAAAAAGAAAACAGTAACTGAGATAAGTAGGTAAAGGGCTACCCAGTTCACAAACTCAACCCTGTCCATGATTCTGGTCATAAACCAAACTGGTTGAGAACTGAACTAACTCTCCACATAAGCTCAATATTGAACCTAACCATCGTATTTGATTCCATTCTTGTCTCACTCTGTTTGTGGCCAGAATTTGGAAAGAATGAAGTTTGTGAACTGAGGTACAACTGTATTTTACAAAGTAAAGGACTCTGTTTATCCCTAATTAGTAAGAAGATAAGTCCAGAACTACCCTGGTTTTGCCCTTCGTTGCACTCACAGCCACCTCTTCTGCATCTACCACCTGGTAATGTTAATAAACATTTGAATACTATTTCTTGGCACATTAATAGTCTTTTGTGAAATAGCTTATTCTTGTTTCATGATTCCCTGTTCTTATTTCATAGATACAAATGTCTTCTTTCATCCCCTCAGAGATACTAAGTAGACTGATCTTTTAAAGGTCTGTGTTGATGACTATATTAACTATGTTACCTTTTATGTAAGAATTAGCTGGTTTTGTTTGTGTTTCTCTTTCATGTTGAAGGTTTTGTGCAAATGTCTGGTAGTATTTTATCAAGAGTTTATCTTCTATAGCAGAATGTTCTCTGGTGGGACCTGAAGGTGCCTCCCTCTATAGTCTCTCAGGACATGGTCATTTAATGCTTAAAATTCTATCCCATTTCTCTGACATAATTTACCTCCACGTGTCCTCAAAAGAACTCAAGCTGCTAGATAGAGCATGCAGTATCATTTTCATCATTCTACAACTAAATAAACTACATTTTTGAAAAACTATCTCTTCTAAAATCATGCAGTTAATGCAATGTCAGAACCAAACTCACATCCAGCCCCCTCAGTAGATATCTCACTTTCTTTATCCCACACTTCAGGTATCCTCATGCACATCTGCTTGGAGATTGGCAGTTTAGTCAGGGTTTCCAGAGATAAGTGACAAAAACTGAGCCCAAGCCAACATAGTGAGAGATTGTTATACAACTCACAAAAGGCAGAATTTGACCTCACTAATGACTGTCCCCAGGGCCTAGTGTGCTTCAGGTCTCCTTTACACCATATCATACTCTTGCCTTTCTGAGTATTAGCTTCATTCTCTCCTGAAAAGTGTATTCTTTACATGGTATGGTCCACAACTTCCAGGATCCCTGGACCCACATTCCCAAATCTCTGTTCACCCACCCACCCTACTCCAGAAGTAAAGAAGAAAATTCTATCTCCTATTTCTATTTTTTTAAATCTTCAAGAATGGACTTGAGTTGACCCAGGTCATGTCTTATGTCTGACCCCAAGGCCCCCACGACTATAGCCATGAATATAAGATGCTGTCATTGGTTGGGCCTAAGTTGTGGGTTCATGCATGCCACTTGAGAACAGTGTCTAAATGTCAGCCCACTCCAAAAACTACATGAGTGCCTTCTCAAAAGGAGAGAAGCCCTTACTCCAGTGGACTACTCAGGAGAACTCATGTTGAAAGGCTGTGGGTATGGTTGGCACACACAGGAATGCCAGTGATCCAGCAGGTACAAGAACATGACTGCATAATAGGGACACTGAGCATGCACCAGGCTGGTGTAGTGGACAGCATCTGAATTTAGTACTTAGCATCAAAGTCAAATCCCAACACTGTTGTTAGAAGCTATATGAGCTTACACAATATACTTAACACAATATTTTTATTTTCTTTGGTAATATTTTTTATGGTACCAGGGATTGAACTCAGGTCCTTATGCTTGCCAGGCACAAGCTTATTCCACTGAGCTATCTCCCCAGCCCTTGGATAATATATTTAACCTGGCAGATAAACAACCACTTAACAGTTGCAACTCTGTCTCTCTCAGCAGCTGTATTGGGTGTACTTCCTTCCATCCAGAAAGCCATAATTCCCAGTCAAAATTTTGTAACATCCATAATATCTTCACTTATTTCAAAATTTGTTGTAAGGATCTCAAAACTTTCAGTTTAGTTTTTTTCACAAAAATTGGTTTACTTCCTTTTACTTAAAAAAAGAAATGTTATTGACACAGTACTTTAGCACATCATAATACCAAATAAACAGACTCAAACAAGAGAAAAAAAATAGTATGGGGTGAGCTACGTACACCCAAACTTCATATGTTGAGACTTTAGCCCCAAGTACATCAGAATGTGGTTGTATATGGAGAAGGAACCATAAGAGGTAATTAAATATTGACACATTTCCACAAACTTGAAAATGCCTGACTGTTCTATTGGGTGGATTTTATCACTAGTCATACAAATGTATCTAATCACTTTTATTAGTCTATTATAAAATTAATAAAATGCCTGTCATGAACATGTTGAATGAGATCCAATGGGTGCACCCTAATCTAACACAACTTTTGTGTTTTTAAGACAAAGAAGGAACACAATGGTTCCCATGCGTACAGAGGTAAGCACATGAAAAGGCAGCAGGAGGTGGCCATCTGCAAGTTGAAGAGACTGTGCCTAGTGGAAACCAAGTCTGTCTATGCCTTGGACTTTGATTCTTCAGAATTATGAGAAAATAAATTTTTGTTTTGTGTGCCACTTGTATACAGTATTTTGTTAGAACAGTTTAGTAAGCTGATTACATGAACACAATAATTCAAAAAATGTAGGAGTCACTTCCTTTCATCAAGAAAGTCATCTCTATGCACACCTCATCATGTTGAGACCAGATCGTGGCTCTACATCCCACAATCCATTGCAAATCTTTTAGTGATAGAGAAATGACAACAACAGGCTGCCTAAACTGTACCTAATCATCTCTGACTTGCACCGGACCATCTCTTTTGAATTCTGACTCTGGCCTTTCTTTTCCAACAGCCAAGGAATGGCCCTTCATGGACCAGGCATGGGTTTCTTCATCAAGAGTTATGAGACTTGTAAATCACAATTGTGCTTAGTGGAAATTCACTTTCTGTTGTTTACAATCCCATTCTCTGACAGTTCAGTGGCTTGAAAGAAATTTAGTGCATTTAGTGTTAAATGCACTCACCATAGGTCAGGTAAGCAGCATAGGCAGTTCTGCCCAGAACACAAACACAGCCCACCCAGCACTGGGGAGGAACTCTAACATGACAACCTCTGTTTTTGATTACACCAAATGAAAATGATAACATGTATTTTATACAATTGTTATGAGGACTAAATAATCATGGAAGAAACCCATCAAATTCAAGTGTTCAAGATAAACTCACCCACTTCCCATCTGACAAAAGAAGACAAGGGAGAGGACACCGGGAGACATCTAATTGTCTCATTTGGCCGATTAACTTCTTAAGCTTTCACTTAGGTGGGAAAATGATATTTGCTTTAGAAGTGGTATGAGAATTGAATATAGCAGAATACATAAAAGAAATAGCATGTTCTCTGGGACATTAGTTAAGTCATACTTGGGTGCTCAACTGCTTTGAAACTTGGCAGATTTGGTGCCCAATGCATTTTGACATTAGAATTTTGACCCGATATGCATCCTGTGTTTGGTATTGGTCATGTAACCTAGAACCTGCTGGCATAGATTGCCTCCTGAGTTGTTACCCTTCCTAGCCAAAATAACTTATCTGGTATTTGTCATTTTTTGTACTCATAACACCTCCCAAAACCAATTAAAAAGTACAGGGTACTTCCTGTACTCAAAAACTAAGAGCTATTAAAAGTTTTATCTTGAGCATTGTGGGACCTTGAGCAAATTACAATAAGAAAAGAGGCTAATTGTCACTTATGAGTGCCTGCATATGACAGACCCTCACTTCAATAGCTTCATCTGCTTTCCATTAGAAGAAAGAATCCTGAGACAACCCAAGCAGAAGAGCAGTGGATACCATGAGAAAGAGACCCAGGATTAAGAGTAGCACTGGCATAGCGCTTGGCATAGGGACTGTCAGAGATTCCCAGAAATCTCTAGGCCCCTCAAAACATTTCAGAGGTACCCCAAGGTGAACAACTTTCCTTTGCACCACCCTCCCACCATGATGTTTCTAGATCCTGAGCCTATACCTGCCTAACACTATGCTGCTGTGGGTTACCTAATGGTCAACTGCCAGCTATGTGAGTTAGTGTGGTTGGGGGTATGGAAGAGCCACCTGAGAACTGTTGCCTGCAATATCAACCATTATGGAAATCAGTGTGGAGACTCCTTAGAAAACTAGGACTGGAAATCCTACTCAAGCCAGCTATCCCCCTACTGGGAATTTTCCCAGAGGAACTGAAAATGTCATATCATAGGGATATATGTGTACCTATGTTTGTAGCAGCACAATTTGTGATAGCCAAATCTTGGAAACAACCAAAATCCCCTTCACATGAGGAATGATTGAAAAAGATGTGGTATTTTTATGCAACGGAGTATTCCTCAGCTATGAAGAATGATAAACTTGAAGCCTTCATATTTAAGTGGATGGCACTTGAAGATATACTTATAAGCAAAAGAAACCAGACCCACATGTGCAAATATTGTATAGTCTCCCTAGTATAATTCAAAAGAAGAATTGCAAATAGAAATGTATAACACAATTAAAAGTAAAGCAAGAACTTGAGGATTGGACAATGAGGAGAGGGCAAGGAGAAAAGCTGAACATGATAGAGGCAAGACCATTCACTTATATACACTAGATGGGTGAGACAATGATTCCGAGAAAAATCAGGACATTTTTGAAACTAGCAGTTAAGTGGTAGGATTCTCACCCGACTAACTATATATGCTGATACCTATGAACCAAACAACAGCACTGAATTTAACAAAGGGTAATAGAAGGGTCACGCTTCAAATGCCTGTCATTCTGGTCTTCTAAATATGTACTTCTTGTCATGACATGCCAACTATTACTATACTGCCTTTCAAATAAATAAAAAAATTTTAAAGGGAATAAATGAAAAATAAGACAAAACAATGTCACAAGACAGTCCTGCTACACTGCTGTATATGGATAGATTTCTAAATATCTATGTAAATATATATAAGTGTTAATTCCCATTTTTAAAACAACATTTTTCTTCTTCATATCCTGTATGGACTTAGAGTTTAGTATCTCAATACTTGATGGAAAATATATGTTCCATGTTATGTCTATGATGTCTGATATTTAGACAAATAGTATGGGTAAACTGAACTGCACGTGTTCCAGGATAATAAGCTTCTCTTCTGGAAGGTTAACAACCTAAGTTTGAAGATCAAAAATTAGAGAAAAAGAAAGGCTGCAAGGTCAGCCAACATTTTGGCCCTAGCCTTTCAAGGTCAGTAAAGACTCAAGACATAGGAGAATCTGTACTGTAACATCATGTAACTCAGTTGTGCTCCAAATTTTCTGATCAAGGAGATTATGGGGCCACAGAGGAATGTGATCAATGATGTATAGTGTGCCTAAGGAGAGTCACCTGTAGAGAAAACTTTCTCTCAGGCTTCCACAGAAAGCAAACTGGTCAAGCAATGGCCATGACTCATTCACAAGGCTGACACTAACAAGGGATCTACAAAGTGCGGTACAGGGTTATAGGATAAACCCTGAGGGTACCTGACTAACCTTATCTGATACAAAAGTTACTTCTTTTTTTGTTATATAGGTCTTTAACTCGGTCTTAACCATCCAGCAGAAAAGTATAAAAATGGATATATATAAAGTCAAGTCATATTAATGTACTGAGCTGTGAATGGCTCAAGTAAATGATTTCTGTGGATAGCCCACTTCTATTGTGGATTTCTAATCTGTGTTGGATTGTTTTATTATATGCAAAATAAATCAGACCCACATGTGCAAATATCATATAATCTCCCTAGTACAACTCACAAGAAGAATTGCAAATAGAAATGTGTAACACAATTAAAAGGAAAATGAGAACTTGAGGATTGGACATTTTACATATATATAAAATATGAAAGCCAAACTGGAGAGGAAGATGGTGTGTTATTTCTGGAGAAGTTCATCACGCTGGTTTTCCTGATATGTATGCAGATGCCCTCATGGGAGGAGCTCAGGTCCTCACTGTCACTGAGAATGTCTGTGGTACTTTGGAGGTAGCTCTGACCCTTACCTTGAGCCTGGATTCCTGGCTCCAGTGCAGATCCCTCAGTCTGACAGCACATATCATTCATCCCACTGGTGCAGACTTTCTGTTTCCTCACAAACCCTGACTACAGCATTCATTGTTATACTCAGGGCTTGCAGGGGAATAGATTTATCACAGGGCACCTAATTTCTAGAATTATTTTATAATATTCACCCGAAAAGTAAGTGCAAAAACAGTTCAGGTGATTTGTTCACTTGATAGAGACAAAAGACCTGAATCCCACCACAGTGTCCTTCATGAATCCAGCTGGAGGCCTAGAGCCTATGACAATGTCCCGTGCAAGGCTGTATGAAGGATCTGCACTGGGAAGGCCTAAGGTCAGTGATAGGAGCTGGAAAGTCCAGGAATTTTCTCTTCCATTCTCCTCAGCAAATTGCTCTTCCAACACTTTCACCTGCCACCCAGTCTACCTGGTCACACCACCTCTCTTGTCTTCCCAACTTTTATCATAGTATTATGTATAGTCATGTCACTACACATTAGATGCCAAGAACCTGCCATAGCCCCATGGACACGGCATGTTTTATGGATGCCATCTGAGAGCTGAGTGTGGAGGAAAACTTATTTAGCTCAGCTTTCTACATAGTCCCACCCCTGATATCAAAAATGAGTCTTTTGTGGACTCCCTGAATGTATGGGGTCTGGGAAAGTCATGCCATGAGTTGGGGATGGCACTATCACAGACCTGAAGTCTTCAAGAAGATCACTAACGTTTTAATAGCTATTTATTTGAGTCCTCCATGGACTCGGGGCAAGTGCCAATGCATGACCCCTACCTATGACCAGAAGCTCTCTTCCCAGTTGAAGCAGTACTAGCAGCCCCTGCACAGTGGTTGTTTTCTCAGCGTCTCACATATCTCCAGCCCTATGTATGTTTCATCCTTACACATAGCATTCTCACAGAATCTTCATGGCAGTCTTGGTTTGCAGATGAGGAAACTTGAGAAGACTCTGGAAAGCAGAATATCCTGTCTAAGACTATTAGGCAAATAGAAGTTGGAACAGGAATGAGAACCAAAGTCAGTTCAATTGCAAAACCCAAATTCTTTCTTCTGTGCCCCTGCAACTTCTCACAATCAAATGATCTGCAGGCCTCCTCCACTAGGCCCTTAAAAATGGATAAGAAAGGAACAATGAAAGAAACAACAGAAGAGCCATAGGAGCCTCCTCTTCTAAGCCCCTTATAGGAACAGACCTAAAGCCCAGGCATCACCTATAACTTAGAACCAGGGGAGAAGTAGTCCCTTCTGTCCTAGCATAGTTCGCCTGTTTGTGTTGAGCTAACCTCCAAATCCTTTCTGGCTTTGTCTTTCTTGCTGCAAGTAGCACTCTGCTCCTGCTGGAATTACCAGGAGCCATCTCACTGGAGGAATCGCCTTCCTTCAGTTGCTCCTCTGGGCTCCCTTCCCTTCCCTTCTTCCTGGGTGGGGACTCTCTCCACTTTCATTTCTCCAGGACCCTGGGCTAGGAGGAAGAGAAATTTCTCTACCTTCTCATTCTCAGGAATGTCTACGGCCATACCACCCTGAACGCGCCCGATCTCGTCTAATTCTCAGGAACCTAAGGAGAGTGACTTTTCTCTTTACCCCTTCCCCCAGGGCCTCCCTCCTGCTCGGGTGCTTCCCAACCATCACAAAAGCAGCCTGTGGGTGAGGGTTTTTTCCATTTAATTTCATTTTTCATCATTTTTACCCCTTTTGGATGGCTCACATCTGAGGGTCTCAGTGGATTAACTGGCCAATCAGATTTCATTATGAGCCCAAGTAGTTCTTATCATTAAACCTGTAATTTATTTCTTCTGTGTTTCATAAAATGTGAAATATTACCGTTCTCCAGGAGCTTGAAGAGAGCAGGGATGCTCCATTAAGTTCAACACTGCTCCTCCATAAGAGGACATAATTATATGCTGATTTTTTTTAACAGCTAAGTTTCTACTTGCAGATGCTAACAAAAGAAATAAGCTTTTAATCCAAACATAATTAATATGAATTACCTCCCCAGTACACCCTGGCTTTGCACCATTAAACTTAATTTTTGTTTTGCATGATAATTGTGTTATCATTACCATTTATAGGAGAACTCAGGGACCCTCACTTTGTTTTCAGTCATGACCAAAGGGACTGGAAATGAGTCCCCTCCCTTTTGCCAGCCACAAGCCTGCTGGTCAGCCTGCTTGGCTGGCCTCTCCTGTACCTGGGGAAGCTGGGTCACACTGTGGGCCACAGTCCTTGCTCCAACAGAAGAATAAAAGTCATCACCACTCACACAGTCGACTGCGTGGACTCGCCACCCAGGAGACCAGCTCAGACTGGGCACCGCTTAATCATCAGAATCATCATCATCACCGTCATCATTATCATAATTGCTATTATTGTTCCTAACAGTAATGAGTAGTCCACAGTTTCCTTGCAGTATGCTCCAGCTACCCTGCTATTGGCTATTTCCTACAACTGTCTGGGGATGCTGGACTCTGAATTACTCAAGCAAACCCCCAGAAAAATCTTATGTGAAACACCAAAGTGCTGGGTTTTATTAAAGGTTTTGTTCAAGACTGTTCAAGGCTTTTTTTCCTCTCTCTTTCACCTTTGTGTGCCTCAGTCTCCCTCTTTATCACCCACTCTTACTTTCTAAGGAATATCTGTACACTTTTTTTAATCTGACAAGTGAATTGAGAACAATGTCTTTACTGGTCAAAAAGATTGAATATTAGGAATGACCCCTGCCATTGTGGAATTTATAATCTAGTTGAGGGAGGAATATAAACACCCAAATGTTTGGGAAGGGGAATAATTAAATAACAACACAAAGCAGCAATGCTAATGGTGGCTGACAGAGCATCTAGTACAATGAGCACTAGTAGGAGAAAAGGCTGCAAAGTGTCGAGGGATGACCGTGTGTAGGAGCAAGAGCTTGGGCTGCCCTTGGAGCTCAGATTGGACTCACAGAGGGGACAGCCTGGAGCAGAAGCAGCTTCAGACGTTGAGCACAGGCCTAGAAGAAGGAACTCAGAGAGCAGAGGCTAGCACAGGAAAAAACAGACTTCCAGATATCCCCTCCGGGAGCCCCCCAGGAGTGGTCTGGAAAGCCACCCACAGCCAGAATGTGCAGAGTCCTGCGTATCAGACCCGGTGAGGGGAGAAATGGATGATGTTTCTATAGGGTGGGGGCATAACAGAATTGGCCTCTGCAGATGGCAAGCTGGGGCACCTTTGGAGGAAACTTAAACAAGGAGGGGACTGAACCAGGGGGGTCAGGGAACCATGGTAATGGGAGCTGTCATAAGAGTTCAATGAATATGGGACAAGTGAACATAAAAAAGAAAGAAATACCTAAACAGAGAACCCATGAGACTCAGGGAGAGAAAGGAGAGTGACAACACAGTCTGAAATGCCTGGCGCCTCACATGAGTTAGCTGGAATTTCCTCCTGGTTCCGCTATGGTTCACTTAAGTCATAACATAATTGTTGTTGCACATTTAACACAACAGGCACTTGGACTTTTGGCTCCTTCTAACTAATTCTAACCCTATTAATATTAGCTTTGTCCTCACCCTGTTTGGGAGACAACAAACAGATAGACAAATATCTTTCCACAACACCATTCAGAATATTATGACAATAATAAGCAGCTCCCTAGACTGGTTTCAAATCAGTTACAACAGCATGAGTAACCTCATGCAGTAACTCTACCTCTGTATCGCAGCCCTTCATGCTCAACCTCTTTCTCTTTACTGAATGGTAAGGTACATTTGTCATATTTCCAATGCTGTGATGAAATACCTGACACCCACAACTTGACAAAGGAAAGAGTTATTTTGGCTCACAGTTTCAAAGACATCCATCCATTACTGGCTGGCTCCAAGGCAGAAGCATCATGGCCCCAGGGTGTGATGGAGCACATCTGTCCAATACATGGCATAGAAAACACAGGGAGAGAGCCAGAGAGCAGGCCACAGAGAGTCCCCAAGGTCACACATTCTTGACCTAACCAGACATACCTGGAAGTGTAGCATTACTCATTTCCAAGCCAACCAAATTAGTATTGAAGATTAAGCCTTACATAGACAGTTGAAATGCTTACTGGTTTTAAAGCACACTGAACCAGAAGGAGCTGGAAGACAGTGCTGACACTTCTTTTGCAGGACATCAGCCCAGTTTTTCTACCAATAACTTGGTTACCATGTTGCTTACAGAGTTCTGGCTGCAGGGAAAATCCCTTTATGGAAGCTAGACTTACCAATAGCCCATGAACTGAAAATGGGGACTAACATTTAAATTCACACAAAGATTAATAGACAAATTTGGGCTTATATCTAAATGCCCACCCCAAAGCTTTATGTGTTCATAGGTGAGGCTTCTTGGAGATCTGGATCGAGTTGTTTTATAATTAAACTGATTTAGCATAGTTCTGGATGTGGATAATAGATGCTTACCCTGAGTGTGGGTGGTAGCAATCAATGGGCTTGTAATCCAAACAAGGAAAACACAAAGAGAAAGATAGAAGGCAGGCTTTCTTCTTTGCTGCTTCTTGCCTGCCCTCCCACGGAATGCTTCTCCACTGCAGTGCCCCTCTGCCATGCCACCCTACCTTGGAGCCAATCAGCTATGGGCTGAACATCTATAAACTAAACCAAAAAATATTTTTCCTCCTTTGACTTGTGGGTGTTGGGAATTTTCCTCAGCAACAAGAAAAGTAACTAAGACATTTGGTCTAGACAGACTCAATGAAGTTCAATAGTTAAATCACTATAAAGTTTTAAACTTTGAAGAAAAAGTATCAGATATGATGCCATCCAAAAATGTGAGTATTCATCTCAGATGCCCATTTCTGAAGTGGGTCTTTAAATTTGAGGGCCCTGTTATATCTTAGTTCTTTATATATTCTAGACAGTAGTCCTCTGTCTGATTGCTTATTAGTTAGGATTTTTTCGAAATTTGTGGGTTGTCTTTTCACTCGGTTGACAATTTCTTTTGACATGCAGAAGTCAAGCATTGGCCGTGACTCATCCACATGGGTGACACAGACAAAGGATCTACAGAATAATGTACAGGACTACAAGATAGATCCTGAGGGGTCTTCACTGACCACATAAGAAACATAAAGTACCTGTGTTGGTATATAAGTCTTGCTCTATCTAGGTCTTACCCATCCAGCAGAAAAGTATAAAAATGAAGTATACATCACGGTGGAAGGCTGGACTGTGTTGGATTGTGTCATTGAGTTCAAGCACCTAAGTTAGTTAATGACAATGGAGTGCCCATCTCTGACAGGTGTAGACAAAGGAAGGGGTATAAAAAGGAAAAATCATGATGTATGTGTATAGACAGTACAGTTGGGATAGATAACACTGTGCTTCTACATAATCCTATGAGAGGTAAGATTTGCACTAATGGTGGTTGGACAGGATATTATGTCAGCTTCTAGTACTATGGACAACCACTAGGAAAATAACAAGGTAGAAAGTATTAATTACTGAATCTTTGATGTAACTCAGGTATAAAAAATAAGATATGCAAACAGCTACACTCTATTTACTGATAAGAGACATACGGTATAATAATGTCTGTAAGTATAATATCATGTATGCACCTTGTATGATAACAAAACATTATGAAAACAATTTGCAACATATTAATTTATCAAAGTCATCTTGTCAAGAAATCTTAAATCTGTCTCATTGATATTTGTACTTCAATAAAACAAAAAAAAATTTTTTTTAAATGTGAGTAATAGCTCAGTGGGTTAAGGCCCCTGCAAGCAGGTGTAGAGGCCGGGAGTTTGATCCCCAGGCCTGCTGTGCAGGCCCCACCTCCAGGGTGCACTGAGACAGCAATTGAGGCCGGGCTTGGTGGTGCTCACCTGTAATCCCAGCTCTTGGGAGGCTGTAAACAGGCAGAATCACTATGAGTCTGATCTACTATCAAGACCCTGAACACCCTGTAGACCCTTTCCTAAAAAAAATGTGGGTAAGAAAACAAAAGTGAAGAGGGATGAGAGTAAATAAAACCTAACAGGAGAAGGCAGGCAAATACAGGATGAATCACAAGGTGAAAGAAAATGAGCAGAAAAAAATCTAATGGTATCAGCCTATTGTGTGTTACGTGACTTTCAGGAACTGTAAGCATGATGTAGAGTGAGAAACTATGAGCAAGAAAACACAAGTCCAGTGAGCACCCATCCCATGAGGTGGCAGAATGGCCCCTGCTGAGCACTGCACCCTGTCTGGAGCTGACTAGGGAAGTGCTAGAGGAGGTATGATGGAGGGCCCCCATGACTCTGCAGAGCCCAGAGTCAGGAAGCCCACAGCAACAGAGTTTAAAAGGAAAGGAACAAGGCAGTGTGCCTTAACAACAGACTTCAGGCAAATGAGAGGTGTCTTTCCTATGACAAGAGTACCAACTTGGTCTTTTCCATGTCTCCCAAGAAGAAAAGAACAGAGGTAGCTATGAACTGAACCAAAGCCAAAACTTGCCAACTTCAGCTGTGCCTCATTCTACAAGACAACTTGCTTTAGCCAAATTCTTCTGAAACCTCATACTCCACACTCCCCTGGGAATGAAGGTGACTTTGAGTGACTTTCAACCCATCCCTCTGCCTCTGCATATCTCAGCCACAGGAAACTGGTTTCTAAGCTGAGTTGGTATTGCCAAATGGATACCACAGCACATCAAAAGGGTAATCTGATCATGAGTAAGAATATCATGAAAGACATCCTGTAAGCACCTCTTCAAACACCCACTGAAAGGAAAGTAAAAAATAAAAAACATTTAAAGGAAACTAAAAGGAAGGTGTACTGGAAGGAAGATACAGAGTGTTTTATGAAAGACTATAGAAAGAGCCAGAACCAGGCTAACTTCTAAAACATCTGGTAATAGAAGTGGGGTGCCGTGCCCCATCTTCCTCTGTCTGTACCTTCTCAGCCTTCTCTGCATAATCCAGGATCTTGGGAGAGGAAGCAATAGGGTGATGTGATTGCCTTCACCAGCCCAGGAGTAAAGGGTCCTGCCACCGTCATAGGAGAAATGGCTTTGTGTACAAGTTGAGTCATCAGCTGTGGGATCTTGTGGATAGAGTGCAGTCATAGCATCCCCAAGCATCCACAGGCAGCTCTGGATATTCATGGAATCTGACAATAGGAAAAGAAGGCCTTCATTCCAACCTTATAAAATCCATCTGTGACAAATCAACTGCCAACAGCATACTAAATACTGAAAGCTTGTCTTCTAAAGCAAGGAACAAGACAACGATGTCCATTATCACTACTTCTGTTTAATAAGGGCTCATAACATTAGCTGGATCAATAAGAGAAAGAAATGAAAGGGATAAGATAGGGAAGGAAGAAGTTATATTATCATTATTTGCTGATGACATGATACTGTATATTAAAGAGCTGCAAAACTCCACCAAAAGACTTCTAGAACTAATACATAAATTCAACTATGTAGCAGGATAAAATTCAACACTCAGAAATCAATAGCATTCTTGTACACCAATAATAAACTCAGAGAGGGAAATTAAAGAAACAATGCCCTTCACAATAGCATCAAGGAAACAAAAATGAAATTTAGGAATTAACCTAACCAAGGAGGTGAAAGATCTCTATGATAAAACCATGCTACTCTGAAAAAGGAGATTAAAGAAGACATCAGAAAATGGAAATATATCTGCTGCTCCTGAATACGTAGAACCAGTATAGCCAAAATGACCATAGCTGTAAAACTGTTACATGGATTTAATGCAAGCCCAATCAAAATACCAACAACTCTCCTTACAGAACTGGAGAAAGCAATCCCAAAATTCATAGGCAACCAGAAGAAACCTATAATAGCAAAAGTAATTCAGGGCAACCAGGACAAGGTAGGAATATCAGAATCCCAGATTTCAAGTTCCACTCTAAAACCATAGTGATAAAAATAGCATAGCATTGGGAGGAAGAAACAAAACTCATGGGTCAATGAAACAGAATACAAGATACAGAAACAATTTCAGACATGCTCAACTGTGTTATTTTTGACAAAGGCACCAAATTCCTTAACTGGCAGAAAGATAGCCTCTTTATCAAATAGTGCTATGAAAACCAGCTACCCACATGCTGAAGGCTGAACCCGTGTTTCTTACCATGCACTAACCTAAAATCAAAATAAATCAAAGATCTGAACACTACAATAGAAACATTGAACCTGCTGGAAGATAAGGTAAAATTCTTCAAGATATAGTTGTCAGCAAAGACTTTCTGAACAAAACCCCACTTGCACAAGAAATAACAAGAATCAACAAATAGTATCACATCAAATTAAAAAGCTTCTTCACTGCAAAAGCAACCACCAACAGATTGAAGAGACAAACTACAGAGTGGGGAAAAAACTGCCAGCTACTTCTCAGGCAAAAAACTAATATCTAGCATACATAAGGAACTCAAAAAATTAAATTTCCTAAATTTAAAGACCAATTTTAAAAGGTGCATCTGAAATGAATAGATACTTCTCAGAAGAATAAATTAAAAAAAAATCCAATAAGTATATGAAAAAGTGTTCTGGGGCCAGGGAGATGGCTCAGTGGAATATGCGCTTCCCTGGCAAGTGCAAGGGTCTGAGTTCAATCCCCGGTTCCGCAAACAAAAAAAAAAAAAAAAGTGTTCAGCATCACTGGCCATTCAAGAAATGCAAATTAAAACAATTCTAAGATGGTATGGCACTCCATAAAGGATGGCTACCATCAAGAAATCAATCAATAATAAATGTTAGCAAGGCTGTGAGAAGAAAGGAACTCTTCACCCTTCTCTGAATACATGTATTTCAGATAATGGGGATTAAGAGTGAAAAACACAAGGTATGGTAATCCAGTATGGACTATATCTAAAAGTATATGTTGACTTATTGCAATAGTCTTACTTGTTTATATGTTCTTTGGCCAGAGTTTGGTCTTCTCTGGTTTTATCAAGACAATTTCTTTTTTGTAGTGGTGAACTAGGTTGCTTCCTGGTGTATGCTCATGTTCAGAAACTGTTGTCATGCTATAGGAATTACCAGACTTCTCATTTGCCAAATATTCTACAGAATTGTGTGACCATTTTCCCCATGAGGTAGAAAACAAATGTTCTGAAATTACATGATTCAGACACAAAGTTGATTATACAGACACTGATAAAATGCTTTAATAAAATAATAAATGTATATGAAGAATATCTGGCAAATGCACACAAAAAGAAATATTAAAAAATATTTTACAGTCATTGCTACCCCTGGGCCTGCTTCAGTTTTGTCATCCTTCCCACCTTTTCTCTGTGTTGTGATGGACATCCTATCCTAAGTATGGCCGTTCTATGTGTCATCCTTCCCCAAAACTCTGTCCACAGAACACTAATGAATGAGGATGGTAATAGACATTGGATTGGTAAAGGACTCCAGGGTGAAATAAGTTCAAGAAGCAATAGGCTCTGGCACAGAATTTCTCAGAACCTGAGCGTTGCTAAGCACTGTGAAGTCCCAAGAGGGGCACATGGCACACAAGTCTCTCCCAGATTGAGTCAGCACAGACGTCTCCCAAAGCACACCCTTCAGAAGAACTCTACTCTCTAATTCTGTGTTACTGTCCTCAGAAATTCTATATTTTTCACACCCATCATTCACATCCTTTAAAATCAGTGTATCCTAACCCACTAAGAAGATATACCATAAATTACTTAACCATCTTGCTATAGCAGCCATTTAGATGAACCTCAACTTTTTGCTAATATAAACAAAGCTACAACTAACATCTCTTTTTGCATTGTGCATTAAAAGGGAGTAAAAGCATGCTGAGGTTTGGTTTCTTAGGAAAGATTCACAGAACTATCGGGTCAAAGGGAATTGATAACTTAAATTCATGGGACCTGGGACCAATTTGTTTTTTAACGGGTCTGTATCTATTTTCACTACTCCATGGAGTGTGACAGTCCCCAAACGCCAAGCAGAGCAAGGCAGATGGCCAACAGGCTAAAAGTGGGTCTGCTGATGGTTCCTTTCAGCAGTCTTCATTAGCACCATGTCCCCTGGCAGCCTGCGCAGCTGTCAGGCCTGGTGCTGGCCCTCCACTTTTTGTCTTGCATCTCTTCACTCCAGGTCCTGAAGCACAGACACCCAAGGGCTCCAGTCTGGCAGTGTCTGAGATAATCTCACAGAGTAAAGAGTACACAAGTACCCCTGCTGCTAACCCCATGAAGCATGAAAAGAGGTGCCACTCCTGTAGATGGAGGGCAAATACTAACATACTATAGAAATGATCCCTGAAAGTATAGCCTTGGGCAAATGCTAACAACCAGCAACTCAAGTGGGAAGAGACCTAATGTGTAGACTTCATCATTTTCTGTGATGTAAATGTTCCCACCATAGCTGACTTCAGCTTCACCACCCCCCACTCAAGGCCGCTGACCTGACATTGGAAGAAATGCACTAGGAGGTGCTTGGCTGCAGACACCCCTACCTGCCTGTCAGCCTAGCTACCACTCTGGCCACTGAGGTCCTCGCCTCCCCTGCCTTCATGACTTCCACCCTTGACCATGGATGTTGATTCTCCTCCACTTGCAGGACCAGGATGCCAAAGGCTGCCTTTGTGCTTACCCAGCCTGAGCTGTGACACTATCTAAACTTACCCAGTACTTGCTTCAGGAAGATCCTGTAAGGTTGCACTACTAAGAACCCAAGACCAAGGCTATTTAACCCTGGGCCACCAACTCAGGGCAGCCTTGCTACACAGCTGCTGACCACCCCTCTCTCTCTGCTTGAACTGGGTTGCCTCATGCCTCTCCCATTTAGCTCCTAACATCCTACTAATTTTATATGTTCACCAAACTTCTGGCCTTCTTCTTTCACTCCAGTTTCCCATCTAGTACCATAGGTCTAATAACAATTTTCACATTAACCACACTGGCTAAAAGTGAAATCTAAAAATAATCTATTCTCTTTGTCTCTATGTATCTATCTATTTATATACCTCAGGAACTCCTAAATGCACTTTACAAAGCTGCCTCCCTTATTCATTGAGGAGTAGTTTGCTCTGCAGGTCCTGGTACCAGGCAGGCCACTATGCCCAAAATGAAATACAGTTGTCCTACTCTGAATATGGGCAGAGACTTTTAACATCCAAAATTGAGACTGTCCAAGTTCCATGCTGATCTCTTCCTTGGAACATCCTGCCATGTGCTCCATCCATCAGAGAAGGTAGCTTGTGGTTGTCTATTCCAATATTACACTTGGGACCACTGCCCTTGTAGAACCCGACATACCTAGCAATGTCAAAAGCGACAGCAGAGCCTGTCGTTCCCAGTGTCAGGATTCCCAACACTCTTTCCTCTTCAGCGCATGTTATGTCCAAGACAGGCACTCCTCACCCCTCCCACCTACTTTCCTGCCCAAAGTCAATATGGACAAACACACAGTCCTCTGCTGTCAGTTCCACTAGGAGCAGCATACTGGGACTGCAGGAGAGGCCAAAAGTGAAATCTGAAAGAAGGCAAGGTGACAAGAAATCACAGAAGGTTGTATTCTCCAGGGATATGTTACATTCTCCAACACTCCATTAGGAGTACTAGACCTTTAAAGAATGTGCATGATGTCTTTTCCTAAAACAAAGAAGTGAATAGATTTCTTTCATGACACCTACTAAGATCTGTATTCTAGTTAAGTGCCTGTTTTACCCCATCCAAATAGTATAGGAAACAGTTAACAGTAATATTCCTGAGCTGAAGCAGGGGGAATGCTTAACAGTGTTACAGGGAAGCATATGGATCCCCATATTTTTTTACCAAAGGCAAGCTATTCTAAGCTTGGACCCAATCTGGAAGTTATTCTCCCCTCAAAATGAGTCGAGCTCAAACACCTTCACCCTATCAGAGTGCGGGGCACTATGCTGCACACAGGAGCAGCAGGCAGGGAGTAGGCAGTGAGAAATAGAAAACCAGGATCATTCAAATAGAAATCCCATATTAAGCAAAGCCGGCAGTTGGTGTTTGGCTGATCAGCCTGGAGACAGCTCTCTTCCCAGTGAACATCACTGGTAAAGATTGTGGAGTAAACCTTTAGGAATTGCGTGCACAGAAATGGATAACTGCTGTGGTGAGTAATGAAGACGTCGCTATGAGGAACACAACATTGCAGCCCATACCACAGGGGAATGAGCACAGCAAAAGCCACGTGGGATGGTTCAGATGTGTGCCCCCTCCAAGGCTCATGTCCTAAGTGCCAGGTCCCTAGCTTGAAAGTGCTGCTGGGAGGTGGGGGAGCCTTTAAGAGGTGAGGTTTAGTGGGACGCAGTCAGGTCATGTGGGATGCCCTTAGGGTGGACATTGTAACCCTTAATATCTCTTTTTACCCACTGCCAGGAAGTGAGTAGCTTCCTCCCACCACGTTACACTGCTCATCACAAGCCCAAAGCAAGGGCGCCAATCAATCATGGAATAAAACCTACAAAATAATGAGCTAAAATGAACCTTCCCTCTTTTTAAGTTTATTTATCTTAGGATTTTGTTATAGCAATTGAAAGCTGATCAACACAGCAGAAGAGAAGAAAAAAAGCATAACCTGGAAGCAGTAAAATATAGAGCACGCTATAATAAAAAATATCCCTTCCTCCCCACCATCATTTCACATGGTTTGTTTAATCCTTAATGAGGATGAATTATAATTAGTATAGAATTACACAGTATAATTATTGCATATAATTATGCTTGAGTTAACAGTAGAGTCAATCACATATAGTTTGCATGTACAGCTGAGTTTTCAATTAATCTTTTTGGGGAGGCTATGAAGGGGTACATCATAATGTCCTTCAATAAAGGATACCTCCAGAAAGATGTGCATGACATAGATCCCTTTGGATATTGCATTCAGAACTATAATGGTAAGAACTGCCTAACTCAGGAGTTACAAAAGTCTGCCTTCGAAGACCATCCCAGAGCAGGAGCAGTGAATAGGAATCAGGCTTGGTCCCTAGTTATCAAACTTTCCTGTGGTACCTGTAGTCTCTTTCTGGTGGATTCCAGGCTCCATACCTCCGAAGCCCTCTTGCCCTTAACCTCTGTGTGTCTCACCCCACTTTTCACACCACATTCCCAGAAACCTTTCTGGAACGCCCCTTCCACTTCTTCCTGGTTCTCAAAGTAACCTGTGCAACACTGAGGTGATAAAGTTGAACAGAGGACAGATCATAGGCCCCTGGCTGCTCCAAAATGAAGCTCCTTCCACATGCCCTCTCCATTCCAGCCCCAACCTCTCCTCATTCCACATCATATCCCCAGGGTACTGGCAGGATCCTTTCAAAGGGCTTTATCTTAGGTGAAGAGATGTCTTTAAAGCTACATGAATCAATTCATTTTGGAAAAACATCTTCTCCCTCATTACCACACTTTCTCTACTTCCCAAAATGCTTCTCCACTCTTCATCCACTGGAATCCAACAATAGGCCTTCTTTCCTGGAACCATTGCCTCCCTCTCTGAGCTTTCTATACTAGGGGTCATAATGGCTGAAGTTTGGACCTCCAGTTTCTAAGTCCATCCTTCTACTACTACCAGTAACTTAAACACTGTGCCCCTGACCCCTCCTGTCCTCAGAGCTTCACCTCCGACCCCCTTTAAGAACCACACAGGCCAGTAACCCTCTTACAACTCTGGGTGGGGTACTCTGAGGAAAGCCAGAGCCCACTATTAACCTAGGCAATCCCAAGTACCATCATTAGGAGCTTCTGTGCTAGGAACAGGGCCTATGCCTGCCCCCAGCCTCTGTCCCTGCAACCAGCTTTCAAAGGCCACCCTGAGACAGAGTAAGTGACACTAAAACCAGCAAGTTCCCCCCTACTCACTCCACCCCCCGCCTGCCCACTGATAATAATGGGCCAAGACACTTTTATTATCATTATTAATTAGCACTTTCAAGCAATGGAATTAAATCAATATGGTGGACTGAAACTAATTTTAACAAGCCATTGAGATCAATCATTGGGACTTTTATCTACATAAATGCCACTAAACTCAGCTCGTTAGTGTAACATTAGCTGGAAAGAAAAAGAAGGGAGACTGGCGGGGTTTTAATTAGGAAGACATAAACCGAGCCACAATTTTTCTTCTTTGATTTGCTTTTAATCTCGTCTGCAGAGCTCTTCTGGTGTTGCCCAAGCTAATTTTCAGTTACTGGCCACAGGGACAGGAATACGAGGGGATGCAGAAAAGAGGCGTAAAGGGCAGGCAGCCAAAAACCCTACAGGGGACCCCTCTTCCCAGCCACCCAGAGACAAGCTGGGCAATCACCATGACCCCCAACCCTAAATATCCAACTTCTCAGTGAGAGCTGACCACTGCCCCCTTTATGCTCACCTTTTTTCTGCCATTTATTCATTTCCACATGTGTGGAAACTGGTTCACTCCAACAACAGATGAGTACTTAACATGGGGCAGGTTCCCTGCTTGTTCTAACAAGAACATTTTTTTTTAATCAAAAATGAAGAAAATTTGGTTCTACTCTCTGAGAGCCTGTGGTCTGGTCCTAGGTCCTCCCATAGCCAAAGCTCTGCAAAGCAAGGACTCTTGCCCTTACTTCTCTGTATGTCCCTGCCCCCTCTGGCCCTCACATCTGTAGAACCATGGAGAATGTTTGCAGAGAAGAATCTGGCAACTTCCATCACTATAACAAAATACCTTAGATAATTTATAAAGAAAAAGTTTTATTTGACTCACACTTTGGGATGTTCCAGTCTATGACAGGTAGGGATAAATGGTAGAGCAAAACTACCCATCTCATTGCCAGGCCTCACAATCTCCTTCCAGAGCAAATGGCACCTATGATGCTAAGACTTCCTGGTCAATCTCATCTCTTGATTCCATCATCTGCCACTAGCAGCTCACTGGTGGAAAACTCTTCAACTCAGGAGCCTCTGAAGACCATTTATCCAAACCATAGCAATGTGAGGGGCAAACACCCCCTTCTGTACCCACTTATTCCTTTCTTTTCTGCCAATCTGAACCTCACTGGTCCTTGGGCACCTAACCTTACCCTTTGGGCCTACCTTTGTGAGATCTAATAATGCCCCAGTAGCCTTCCTCCATGAAAAACTGTGAGTTCTCAGTCACACAGTTGTCCCACTGTGAGCGAGGTGAGGGTGAGGAATGAACTTCTGCAGCCTTGTCGTCCCCTTCCCCACAACACCTGGAAAAAAGCCAGCCCTCAAATCCAAACTGTGCTCAGCACTCAGCCATCTATGCACACCAAGCTCTGGATACTACCCTAGTCAGAATACCTCCCATCTCTCGGTACACCTTGGGTACACTTCTTCCAGCTGCTACCCAGTACAAACCCACAGTGCTAGGTAAGCTTTGCCCCAGCCACCATCCACACTGCGGCTCCATCCATTTCTCTGCTTCTGAAGAGTCTTGACCTTCCAGGCCCCACTCACCTTCCAGGCCCAT
>PVKA01011038.1:14436-62415 GCA_004027165.1 Ctenomys sociabilis | reverse complement strand
CTAAAATTAAAAAAAAAAAAAAAGAAAAGAAAAAGAAAGTTATGTAAAAGCAAAGCCTAGTCAGGATTTTTTATTTATCAGACACAACTCTGTGCTACAAATAATGACTCATGTAATCCCCTTAGCTATCAGGCACTATGCCCACTCTACAGAACAGGAGATGAAAACAAAAAGAGGCCAAGGACTCGGGCGCTGTTTCACAGCCGACTAGTGGCACAGCCGAGACCCAAATTCAGCAGTTTCAGCCCGTTCATGTAACAAGCTATGTTCCTGTTACGACGACTCACTTCAAAACGTCATCTTTTAATAATCCAGTAGAGAAAAGTTAATCTTTTAAAGAAATAGTATTGGAAAAATTTGGACCTTCACATGCAAAAATTATTAAAACTTCCCACTTAATACAAAAACTGACCAAAAAATGATCATAGAAAATGTAAAATAATTTTTCATAAGAGAAAAATCTTCATGATTCTGGAGTTAGGCCAGGAAAAAGCTATTTGCTATGAGGCCAAAAGTGCGATCCATAAAAAAGCCAACTGATAAATTGAATTTTTTCAAGATTTTAAAAACTATAGTCTATGAAAGACATAATTTTAAAATAAAGGCTATCTTAAATTTGCCTTTAAAAATTTTGGAATTTTTATTGGTTCTTAATACATGCATATACATCTTCAAAGACCAAGTGAAGAAAAAATTTACTCTCTTACTAAACACCACAGTAATTCTCATAGTTTTCTGGAAAGCAAGGTCTGTTTGTCACCTGAAAACATAAAGCTTATCACCCTATGTCTGACCTCTTGCTCCTACATGCAGGTATTAATGCATTTCACCAGACAGCCAAAACTAATCTACCAAGGGACAAGGGACAAGAGCGTCACACAAGTTTTTGAGAGCTGATGTCACAGAAATAAACATTTCTGTTCACATCTCACACCTGTATCCACCATCAGATTATAAACTAGGAATCATTTCCATCAAGACAACAGTAACTGCTTAAGAAGCATTTTATGCAGTACATAAAATAGTGCAGATGTGATTTAAACATCAAAATACTGCAATGGTTAAAAAGCAATTCGGTATTGGAATGTCTCTTAGGTAGCTTCAAAGGATTTAGGTATGTGGTCCTTATGCTTAACAGACAATTCCAAAAGTATCAATGAAAACTTTAGTATTGGAGCATTTCTTATCTTCTTTATCTTTTTCAAAACTAAGCTATTTTAATGTAACTGCAAAGTTAAATTTTTGAAATGGAATAATCTTAGCCATAACTATTTTGCTACAGAATTTAAAAATATGTTTTAGTGATTATGTTTAATGCCTTGGGAGCACTGTTGAGATAAAATATTGTACATGAAATAGCATTAGATATTGAAACGATGGAGTTTTCAGTAAAAACAGGTAAGAAATTATATGTTCTGAGGTAGAAGCCACGACAATGTATATGAATCCATGTCCATAATTTCTTTTCCATTTATTTATTTATTTTGTGATACCTGGGATTGAACTCAGAAAAATAGTTCTCTTTTTTTTTTTGTATTTTAATAAGCGTCTACAGGTTCTCATTACCTAGATCCGACTAACAGTGATTCTCTTGGATCCAGCCTTCAGGCTCGTGCCACAATACCCAGTCTCAAGTGCCTTGTCGGGGGCAGGGCCAACAATGCACACAGAGAGAGGGGTGGTGGTGGTGGAGAACTGGGGATTAAATCCAGCCAGCCACTGAGTCAGCCTAAGCAGGCGCTTTAATCCGCTGAGCTATTTGGCCTGCCCTTCTTTTCCTTTTATTTGTAAAAAAAAAAAAAAAAAAAAAAAAAAAAAAAAGCATCCTATAAGATTCTCTAAAGACAGTCCTATAACGTTTATTGGATTATTTTGCTGAATTAATGTACCTATAATATTTAAATGGATGGAAACCCCATCTCTGACAAAACTAAACAACAAAAAAAAAGAAATATAAATGAAGGACCATGTTGTGTCATATATACAAAATAGGATAAGTAGGCAGCTACTCTCTCTTAATTCAATGAGAAGAAGAAACACTATACTAATAGTGTTTGGACAGGATATCATGTCTGCATCTTGTACTATGAATACCTACTATGAAGACAACAATATGCAATGTATTGATTATTGTAACTGTCCTACTAACCTGTTTTGAAACCATCTCATTGTTATTTGTTTCTCAATAAAATTAATTTTAAAAAAAGATTCTCTAAGGGTCAGCAATATAGCTCAATGGATTAAAGCACCTGCAAACAGGCACAGGGGCCTGGGGTTCAATTCCCTGGCCTGCTGTGCCAGCCCAACCTCCAGGAGGGGGCGCTGAGACAATGACTGAGAGGGCATGGTGGTGTGCGCCTGTAATCCCAGCTCTTGGGACCCTGCAAACAGGCAGATCACTATAGTCTAATCTAGCAGTGAGACCCTGAACACCCTGTAGAACCTTCCCTAAAATACCGAAAAAAAATCTCTAAATAAAATACAGAAGCTAACGCTAAACCCCAAGAATGGCATGGTTTTTAAGGTCTTCAGGAAGGCAGTGATAACTGTACATCTAAAAGGAAAGCTCACCTCAGTAAAAGTTTAGATACAAGTTTTATTAAATACTTCAGAGGCTATTACCTATAATAGACAGAAACTACTTTTAAACTGGAGATCTCAATTATCACAAAAATAAAGCATTAAAATAACTTAAGTACTTAAACTAGAATGGTATAGCACTCTGTTGATATTCTTTTTTTCTTTTTCTTCAGAACGGGGGGGGGGGGGTTAAACTCAGGCCCTTGCACTTGTCAGGCAAGTGCTTATTCTACTGAGCTATCTCCGCAGGCCCTAACCCTCTGTTTAAAACAAAGCTATCAGGAAGAAATATGCCTCTGCAGAGTATCAGCTCTGTAAAACAGTCCTGCTTCTGTTTGCTTAATTTGTTGCTCATGCGCACCAAGGAATGCTGTCTCAGTTACTCTTCTCTGGTTGCTGGGACAAACATTTGACACTCAAAATGAAGGAAGGAAAGGTTTATTTAGCTCACAGTCACTGGAGCTTTCAGTCCATACTCAGCCGCTTCCAAGGCAGAGCAGCAGAGAGCAATCTTTCACAGCGGCAGCAAAGAGGGAGGGAGCCTAAAGTTTTGTTTTCTTTTGTTTTGTTTTGTTTTGTTTTGTTTTAGTACAGGATCTCACTACGAAACTCAGAGTCATAGTGACCCTCTGTTTTCATCCTCCCCCCAGAACTGGGATTAGAGTCGTGGGCCATCATGCCCAGTCTCCATGGCCAGCTCAGTGCACCTGGGTGTTGGGCTGGTGCAGCATGTCATGCTAGGGATCAAACCCAGTCTCTGCAATTGGCTAAGCAGGCATATAGTCCACTGAGCTATCTCTCAGGCAAGGCTTTCTTTATAGAAAGGCACACACTGCTAAACAATTTGAAGGCAGCATTCTAATAGTCTTTGGTTTATGGGTCTTCTACCTTAGATGCCGAGGCCCTGGACAAAGAGACTCTACTTTTACATCTACAGCTCCCCAGCACACAGAGCACATGTGACACTGGCTGAAAGTCATGTCAACCTCGGGTGACTCTTTTGTGATGTACCAACCACTTGGCACAATCAACTACTCCTGGGACAGTGAGTTGAGAGCTTTGGTTTTCAAGTTCCATTTCATTTTCCTCATCTGTAAAAAGGAAAATAGCTTCTAAATGATTATTTTTGTATATAGGGCCATTTGTTCCTAGCAAGACACAAAGCCAGTTTGAGTGAGTAAATCTGTATGAAATGTGGTCTACGTCAGGTGTTCAAGAAGGTTCTCACAGTGGAGCAGAGAAGCTCATAGAAAGGAGGGTGCCTGCGGCCTTGGCCCCTTCGGTGCCCCTCCCCTCCTCACATCAAGCCCACACATGCAGGAAACAGGATGGTCAAGCGCTGCAGAAGATTCCCCTCCCTGTGTTTCCTTCAAAAGTGCTTTGATATTTGCCCCTTTCTTACAGGGCTGACCTTAACAGGAGACCAGCTCTCCTCACGCGCCAGTGACTCTGGACAAGCAGCATCTCATCCGCTGTGGAGATGCCATGGAGGTGTGCAGACAGCCGTGGGGAGAAGGGGAGGTAAGAGGCAGAGCAGGGAGCTTAGGTGCGTCCTGTCCAGGTAGCGACTCTCCGTGGTGAACGGGATCATCCCATGCTGAAATATGTGCTAGTAAAAATTAAATGAGAGGGCCGGCCAGATAGCTCAGCAAACTAAAGTGCCTGCTTAGGCAGGAGCAGGGACTGCGGTTCAAGCACATGCCTGTAATCCCAGCACTTAGGAGGCTGAAAACGAGAGAATCACTACAAGTTCGATCTGTGTAGACCCTGTACTAAATGCATTTTTAAAAAATTAAATGAAAAATAAAAGATGACCCTGAACCACTGGCCTTTAAACTAGCCCTCCCTGAGAAGGCCTATGGTCTAACCCAAAAGGCTACATGTCTCTCGAAGCTGAGAACCCTCCTTTATAGTTTCTTCTGCTTTAAAAGTGACTCTATGAATAGTTAATACACTATTCCTGCCAACAGCTCTGTGGGATGCTCTCTGGCTTTAAAATCAAACTGACACTCGTTTCCACCCTCATGCTTTAGTTTTAAAATAGTGGTTAAATATCTTTCTAATAAGAATGTTGAGAGAATTGACTAAAGAAGCCTTTTGCATGAAAGTGCCTTGCAGCATAAAACTATTTCCTTGGGAAAAGTTAAGTCACTCTTTTTTGGCATTTTAGGATGACAGGAAAAAAGCCTGCTGTTTTTCCAGCCCCGTGTTTTGTCCTGAATAGATCTTTTCATTAGTTCAATGTAGAAGTTGACAATGAAATGGACCTTGTGAGTCCTTTCTTCAGTGGAGCCTCCCTTTCTTTCTTCCCCATACCACACTTTGCTTCTCCATCCTCTGTGGCAGGACAGCAGCTTTGAATTCTGGGTCATCCATCCCTCAGGCACACCCCTGGCTCAGCACCACTCCTTAGTGGAAGAGCTGCTTCAAGGGCCTCTGACTCCCAGATGTTTTGGAATTCTTTTATTACAGGCTTTATGTCAGTTATTTCTGTGATTGGATATCACCCTTTGGGAAGTAGGTGGTTAGAACATGTTTTTCTCCCTCCAAATAAATAAGCAAACAAAACAATGCACTTTCAAATTGCAGGCCCATTTGCTAGGAATTTCACCTAAATGCTATAGCAGCTTTTTTCCTATGGAACTCAGGACTAAATGTCTCTAGAGCAGTCATTAATACAAAGATGTTCATTAACAGAAAGCTCTTGAGAAATCCTGGGTGTGACCATATTTAGGGTAATCCTCTTGGGTCCCTTTAGGAATCAGGCCCAGAATCTTTGCACACTTGTGTGTGTGTTGCGTGTGCATTTGCATGTGTGTGCACATGCATGGGTGTGTAGTAGTGGGGACTGACCCCAGGCCTGTTGATCTGAACTATAACCCCAGTCCTTCTCTTTTCTATTTTGAGAAAGGATCTTGTTAGGTTACCAAAGTTGTCCAGGTTGGGCTCAAATTTGCCATTCTCCTGCCTCAGCCTCACAGAGTGTGAGGACCACTGGTGTGCACTACTGTACCAGCTCATGCCTGAAATCTTGAGATCAGTCATCCTCATTGTCTGTATTACCTCCGTCCACCAATATACTCAGCTGGCCAACTCCAGTTTGGCCTCCCCAACTCAACTTGTGCACCCATCCACCCAGGAAAGTCTGTAGAATGCCACAGAGTGGGGACTATTTCTTTCTAATGCAGACTTAGTACTAAGTAGGTACAGCAGTGTGACAATCTGACATTCAGCCTCTGCTATGTATTTCATCACACAAAGGGCAGCTAAACTTCTCTGGCAGAAGGAGAAAGCCACCTGTGCTGTCTCTCCAGTGAAAGGCATCCAAAATCACGAAAGCCAGAGAGACAATTTCATCAAATGTTTCATCAGATCTTGGGCTAACTTCATTTTTAAGTCACATTTTGTTTGTTTGTTTGTGTTTGTTTTTGAGACAGTCTCACTATGCCAATCTCAAGCTAGCACAAATTTCTAGGCTCAAGCTATCCTCTTGCCCAAATAGCCACAACTTTAGGTATACACCACCAGACCAGTTCATGCAACTGCAGACCTCATCACGTAAGTCTGCTTTGCCAGGGCCATGCTAGTCCTCAGTTCTTGTCTTCATTCTGATCAGGTGTGTCCCTCTCCCGCTACTCTCCACCCAGCCTGGGGTCCCCATGCAGCTACCTGTGCCCACTGATCGATAGCTGATTGGTAGCATTATCAAGAGAGGAGAGGGTGGAAGGAGAGGAAGCTGGGGCAGTGTGTGCCCTCTTGCTTCCTACCGAGCCCTCTACAGGAGATCTAGTTGTTGTGGACAGTCCCTCCTCATCACGGCCCTCTCTAGACTCAATAACTGTTTCTTGCCTTTCACAACCCTATGTATGCATCCATAATGAGCAACATTTAGAAGCAGAGATAATCAGACTTTCTGTGTCTCAGAAGGGAACCGAAGATACTCATCAGCCTTCAGGCAGTTCCTGGATACTTCCCTCGAGCTTCTGCTTCTTTACTGAGCACAGTTTGAAAAAAAATCACTATCATCAAGTATTTGCCAGTTATGTTTCCAGTTGGTTTTTTAATTGACCATGAATAATCACTGAAAATATTTTAATAACATAATAACTGTAAATTATTAAGCACATAGCATAGTCAAGGTATTTGTAATGCATTAACTCTCATATCTATAGGACTGGACACTGTATGTCCATACTACAGGTGAAGAAATGGGCTTAGACAAACTAAAGAAAAGGGATAACCAAGTGGGAACTCAATTGTAAGACATCTGGCATATTTTAGAATCCGTAACCCTGCCCTTTGTCTGACAGAAGCTTTGGCCCAGTAACTTTTCCCTAACACTGCCCCGCTACCATTTGCCTCAGTTCTTTAATCACCCGGTAGAAACACACGACTATCCTATGGACCATGTGCAGGACTATGATTCTAAAATAGCACATTTCTCTTGAATCTCATATCCCATCCCCTCCTTACAAAGCTTAGTAAACTGCTATGGCCCTATCCCAGAGATTATGGCATGAGCATGACTCTGGAAGACCTTACTTCTGCTTTACGCTGATCTTTATCACCTGTTCCAAATCTAAGCCTTATTCTAGCCTCCTCCACCTATGGACACACATTATGAAAATGGATGCTGCAGATGCAGGGCCCGAGGGCTCGATCCCCAGCCTGCTGTGCCGGCCTTGTCCCCAGGGAGTGCTGAGACAGCCGTTCACACTGCCTCTGGTGGCACACACCTGTAATCCCAGAACTTGGGAGGCTGGAAACAGGAGAATCACTGAGTCTGATCTGTGTAGTGAGGCCCTGTAGACCCTGTACTAAATGAATTTTTTTTAAAAAAAGAAGAAAATGGATGCTGGATCCTGAGATAGGCATCTTAAATACACCATGTCCAAAGTAAAGCCAGCATATTTTCTCCTCTTAAACTTTCTTCACTTCCTTTCCCATTTCTTCAAGCCACACCTTTCTGATCACAGCTGACTGGAACAGAGTTATTGGCAACAACCCTCTCACCCTAGGTGTTTAAGTCCAGTCCACATAGTCACACGTTCTAGCATTGCACTGTCTCCTATATGCAACTCCTTTTCACACCCTCATTTTCTCTTGCTTAAAAAACTACAAAAATGTAATCCCTTTGATCATTTTATCCCAAAATTCCTTGCAATCTTTCCATTGCTGGACATTGTTCACATTGCTTCTTCAATTAAAGACAGCCTTCTCTGCATGTATTTTCCTGTTGACTTACTCTCTTATAAGATACAGCTAAAATCTCAATAGTAATAGAGATTTGTATACCATTATTTTTCACAACTCAAAGTGTAACATTCGAATATACAATGTTACTACAGAAAATATAAAAGATTTTGAGAGATATCAAATGTGAGATCATATTTACTTAACATCATGTAATGGAAGTAGATAGAATTAGTACTCAATTATGAAATTCAGATTTTCAGTGTCATCTGACTTCACCCCATAGCCTCCCCCAGCTGCCCACTGAGGACAGGGAGAACAAAGTGAAGATTGCTTCTATGGCCTTGAGACTTCCAGTCAATCTACATATGGTAAGCACAAAGACCAGTAGAGTTAAATCAAAAATATATATTAATCATTAAACTATTTTAATATTAAAATGTTTCCTTACCATTGAAACTATGGACTGTAGGAAGTAAATTAGATTTCAAATTCCAAAATAAGTTGGCAAACTTGGAAGGATAAAGGGAAGGGAAGGAGAAAGTGCAAACTTTCTCACTAGTACATAGGTGTTTCAGCCTACTATTTGTTATTAAAAGTAGGGAAATATAGATTAAAGAGTTTGTGTTAAGCTAAAGATAGCCAGTTATAAAATAACAGGATATATCCATAACAAATGCCTAAGGAAGATAAATGTAAACAAAGTATCAGCCAAATAAGCAAGACTGGTGAGGTGGGTGAGGGGCTAAAAGGAAACAGCAAGAAAGTCTAAAAAAATAAAATCAAAGCATAAAATTGGATGTCAGAAGTTAAGATTAAAAGTTCTCCATGGCGCATGATCTTTTAGATTGCCCGCTGCATGTGACTTGCTAATACCTTGCTGAGGATTTTTGCATCTGTGGTCACTAAAGGGATCAGCCTGCAGTTTTGTCTTCTAGCTGGATCTTTATCATGTTTTGGAATCAGGGTGACACTGGCTTTCATAAATAAATTCGCTCACTTGGGGAAAACAGCATGCTCAAGTAAATAACCTTGTGAGGAATCTCAAGACACTTGAGAAACATCATCAATCCAGACCCCAATCAAAATTTGGGGTGCAAATTATGAAGGTTAGAATGGAAATCAACAAAATTGAGACTAAAAAAATTCAAAAAATTAACATTTTTTTTTTTTTTTTTTTTTTTTTTTTGTCTTTTTGAGACAGGGTCTCGCTATGCAGTTCAGGCTGGCTTTAAGCTCACTTTGTAGCTCAGGCTGGTCTCGAACTCACAACAATCCTCCTGCCTCAGCCTCCCGAGTGCTGGGATTACAGGCATGCGCCACCACGCCCGGCTAAAAAATTAACATTTTTAATTTATGTATTTGGTACAAGGTCTCACTTCGCAGCTCAGACTGGTAGTGATCCTTCTGTTTTCAGCCTCCCAGCACTGGGATTACAGGCATGTACTACCACTCCTGGACTCGGTGGCCATATCAGCACATCCCAGGGTTAGGCCAGAGCAGCATGTGGTGCTAGGGAGCGAACCCCAGTCCCTGCACTTCCCTAACCAGGTACTTGGTCCACTGAGCTATCTCACTGGACCTTTAGAGCTGGTTTTAAAAAAATAAATAAAACAAATGTGTAAGTCCTTAGCCAGACTTACTAAGAGAAAGAGAAAAAAAAAGACTGTCATCAATAGAATTAGAAATGCAAAAGATAAAATTACAATAGACACTGTCACAATCCAGAAAGTAATCAGTAACTACTTTTGAAAAATTGTAGTCCAACAAATTGACCAATTTTGAAGAAGTGGACCGATTCCTAGACTCATACAAGCTACCAAAGCTAACCCAAGAAGACCTGGAAGAGGAAAGGAGAGAAGGGGATTTTTAAAAAAGAACTAAACTATGTTTTGTACATTTAACCAGCTCCCTAAGATGATTATAAAATGCATGTTCTTCACACATGTTCTAAGAAATAAATATGTTATATATGTCTTAAAGGTAAATTATTAAACTGACAGGTGGAAAGATAGTATCCGAATACGGAAAAACTAATTCTTCCAAGAAGGCACTAATGAAAGTCTCACAAAGAGCAAAAATAACAAGATCTTAAAAATAAAGGGCTAGGCAAAGAATTTAGCAAGAAATAAAAAGAAAACTGGGCAGGATGGGAATCTGAGGCAGCTCTCTGGAAGGTTGAGGCAGGAGGACAGCAAGTTGCAGCCCCTGCCTGAGTAACTTAGTGAGACTCCATGAAATTTAGAAGAAAACACAATGGGGACATAGCACTGATGAGGGCCCAGGGTTTACTCCCTAGTGAGAGAAAGAGAGGTGGGATTGGGGACAAGGCAAACCAAGCCAAGAAAATATGAAGAAGGAAAAGAAAGCCAAGATAACAATATTAGTTTCAGGCAAAGTTGAATTTCAAATATAAGGCATGAAATGAAACCAAGTCTTTCATGCTATGTTACTAGACAATAAAGGTCCATAATAGAAGCCTAGTAGTTATTCATCTTTGTACTTCAATCATAATCAAATACATAAAGAAAAAGCTAGTGAAAGCAAGAAAAAAATGTATAAGGAAAGTATAATAGTTGGGGAAAATCATAGCTCTTTCAAATTTTGATAGATGGACCAGACCCAAAAAATAAATACATAATAAGTATATAGATCTGCTATCTGCTTATTTTTATAATTTTAATGTATTCATAACTATATTTTAAAATGAGGAACGAGGATTTTTTCCTCTAAAACATCCAGGTAGTATTTATCATGCCCTATAAGAACATGAAATGCATAGTCTATATAAAATTATCTACAGAGTTTTACAAAAGATAAAAAGTTTAAGGGAGAGATGTTTTATGTTAATGGATAAATTCAATATAATTTCAATCAAAATTCCAATGGGTGGCACAGAAGTAGGAAAAGAGGAAGGCCAAACAGTGCAATAGCAGTAAGTGTGAGGTGGTTTGCACTGCTCAGGAATAAACCACAACTTTGTTGCAGTTCCTCAGTTGCTTGTTTTAAATCATGAGCCCATTGTGCTTCAGCATTTAGGATTGTGTCTGCTTGTCCCTGTGTGTGTGTGTGTGTGTGTGTGTGTGCGCGCGCGTGTGTACGTAGAAATTACTGTTCTTATTTCTAATCAAGATTAAAAGCTGTGTTGCAGTCAGGGCTGCTATCGGGCTGAATGCTGTGGTATAGGCAGCGTGAGGAAGGGAGCCACATCAAAACTGAAGCCAGAGCTCAAGGTGAGAGGAGACCAGGAGAATGCAAGTACCCTGGGAATTCACAAGGGAAACTTTGCAGAGGACATTGGAATTCCACAGAGGGATGTAAAATTCAATCTTATCTAGAAAATGTTAACAGCAGCTATCTCTGAATGGTGGTGTTGTATACAGAGAATAAAAAGATAAACATTCTAAAAGTTGAATTCTTCAGCAAAAAGCTAGTGACCTGTGCTCTGCACGCTAAGCCTTGGATTTACATTAACACCTTCACCATGGTGATGCCCCTAAGCTGGCTCTGCCGGCAGATGCCTGTGCTGAGCTGCACCATCTCAGAGCAGACCTGTCGTGCTGCAGGAGCAAAAGGCTTATCCCAGCTGAGCCAGAGAGCCAGCGCCTGGGGGCCAGGCCATCCTGAGCGTGAATCCTAAGCTGCCCGTAGTTTCCTCTGTGCCTGAGATCGGTCCTCTGTAAAATAGGGACAATGACGTTTGCCTCTGAGTGTTTGCCTGAAGGTGGAGAAATGGATGCCTACCTATGAACCCATCTTTTATATATTTCATGTATATGGAAAGACAGAGAGTAGAGAGGAAAAAATGACAGGGAAAGGCTGATGAGTAGCAATAGGTTACAACCAGAAATAAGTTCTGCTATAAGGCAATAGCAAACAGGGAAATAGATCTTTTACAAATGAGCAGGAGATCAAGAGATACGGAGGAATTAAAAATAATTAAGATGGTTACATGCACCCACCAACTCCTCATGATGAATGTAATCACTGTGTAATACAAACATGCACACTAACAAGAAATTTAAAAACTAAACAAGAATTTAAAAATCTCTTAAATAAAATTTAATATTCCAGTCACATACAAAAGTTACATTTCTTGTTATACAGGTGTTGCTTTATCTTGGTCTTAATCATCTAGCAGAAAAGTATAAAAATGAGGTACAAAAAGTAGAGCCATATTAATAGGCTGAGCTGTAAAAGGCTCAAGTCAACAACTTCTGACATTGCCAGTCCTACAGATAACCCACTACTTTTATGGACTACTGGACTATATTGGATTATTTTGCTGAATTCACGCACCTACAATATTTAAATGGCAATGGAATACCCATCTCTGATGAAACTAAACAAAGAAAGGGGATAGAAATGAAGGACCATTTTGTATCTGTATATACAAAATAGGATAGATATACAGCTGCTTTCTCTTAATTCAATGAATGGCAAGATTTGTTCTAATAGTGTTTGTGGACAGGATATCATGTCTTCATCTTGTACTATGAATAAACACTATGAAGACAATAATATGCAATGTATTATTAAAACTGTCCTACTAATTGGTTTTGAAACTGTCTCATTGCTACTTATTTCTCAATAAAATTATTTTTTAAAAGTAAAAAATAAAAATAAAATTTAGTAGAGTGAATATTGATAATAATAATGCTCTATATATTTCCAAAAGTCTAGAAAAAAGGAATTTAAATTTTTCATGACAAAGAAATGATATATGTCTAGATTAGGAGATAGATAGATTCACCCTGATTTGAGCATTACACAATGCACACATGTGTCAAAATATCAGATAGTATTAGCCTAGAAATGTATATGAATGTTATATATCAATTTTTTTTGGCAGTACGGGGGATTGAACTCAGGACCCTGCGTTTGCCAGGCAAGCATTTATTCTATTGAGTTATCTCCCCAGCTCCCTTATATATCAATTTGAAAGAGTATGTGGCCAATAGTAGAATATTTAACAAATGATTACATTAATGATTATGACAATAAGTGTGATGATTTATGACTCCCTAAAGCTATGAAATCAGTTAAGAAATATGAGTTTTATTCCCCTCTAACATAATCACAACCAGACCTTCCTGAGGTGACATTCTGCCCATGGAACTCTTATGGGGAAGTTAATGTTTATCATGAAACTTTTTTTTTAAACCTTATAACCAGTGAAAATAAGGTCCATAGAGAAAGCTAATAAATACTACTAGCTGTGTCCTGGTAAAAGCAATCTTAAAATTTTGTCTCATCCTCATTTTTCCCCTTTTCATCTACTAATGGCCCAATGAAGCAATACAACACAAGCAGGAAACAAGTCATGCATTTATTACAATAATCATAAAATACACAAAAGCTGGCACACATCTCCCCATCTTAAGCTGACCACTTGGAGGCCAGGGTCATGGACAGCTGATCTGAGGCATGGAGGAAGCCAAAGGCAGGACTGTTTTCCCTTTAAGTCCTGATGTTCTGAGCCACATTGCTGAAACTTCTATTCTCTTTATTAAATGGATCTTCTAATGGGAAACCATGAAAACAAGTTTTAATTGGGGGATTATTTAATAATGAAATCTTACTTCATCTAAGGATGACTCAAATTTATGATCTGGGGTTACAACTGAAAAACAAGATCTAAGAAGAGTGTGTTCAAAGAAAGTAAAACTTTCATTCTGTGTGTATGCGGCTGACATTAAAACTTGATTGCTAAGATCTGTGTGGCTAAACTTTAAATTTTTAATGTTTGAAAAGAAACAACACTGAAATGTCAGCTTATGAGGAAATAATTATGTATATCCAACCAAGTCCCCAAGCTCCTGAAATGGGCAATTCTTCTCACAGAATGAAAGTAAAGCTAGTACTCTAATCCATGTGCCATATACATAAAACTGACATCAATGGAGTAACAGTTTCCCCAGAACTCTGCTTTCTAGCAAATGTGCTTCATCATACCACTGTCAAAAATCAATGTCATGAAGTTTGTGAATTAAAATGCAGTTCTGCGTCTAGTCAAACTTTCCATTAAAGCATTACCAGGCTTTATACACAAGCACCATTGTGTGGTTTCCAGGCAATAGCAAATGGAAGAAGCAAATCAACTTCGCATTATCATATTATGTAATTTCAGTCCTGTACTTCTGATACTGCCTTAGCCAATAGCTCCTTGTGCAAGACCATTTATCATTTCAGTCCTTGGTTGTCTCTGTAAAAGCAAATCCTACAACTCCTATCAGCAGTTCTGAAATGTTTTATTTTATCCTTTTACCAAATGAAATACTGTATTAACTGAAAAAGTGAAGGGTAAGGCTCCCAGGAATAGGCCCCTTTCTCAATAGCCTTGGCATTCCCCAGGGACCTTCTTGGAGCTATTAGGGCTCACTGGCATATATGAGCCATGGGCCTGCATCCTCATAGGACAGATGAAGCCTGCTCTAGTGATTTAGAGATTTAGCTGGCCCCACCCCCAGGACATGCTGAGATGGCAAACACTGTAGGGCAGAAATAAGGCCAGGCATTGGGTTTTAGAGTATGATGTGTCCCATGGCCATAATAATGACAATGGGGGCCATAGTGGAAAATGTGGGGGACAGGGATGGGCTATATTCCTAGCTTTACTTGAACTCAGGTGACTGTGACTGCTTAGGTTTGGAAGATAAAAAGACAGCGTTAGAACCACATGACATTTCCTTTGTGATGCTAGGAATTCCTGGACATTTTTAGCTCTTTCATGAACCTAGAAACAGGCCACGACTTGTCTAGACTTTATAATTTAAGTAAAGCTAAAGAACATGAATAATATAGTTTGAAATAACTACCTAGAGTTCCCATTTTTGTAGTTTTTGTACTCAATTTTCTAAAATTACCTGAATGCCATGACAAAACAATTCTGTCTCTCCTTATTTCAACTGGTGATCTAAATATCCCAATTAAAATATTTAGGGAAGAAATTGGCTCCGAACTCTCTTATATAATAATTGCATCAATGGATAAAATAGTCATCAATATTTTAAGTACTCAAAATTGACAAGGACCAGCCTGATAGCTCAGCGGACTAAAGCACCTGCTCAGGCAGAGTGCAGTATCTAGGGTTCGATTCCAGGCATGCTGTGCTGGCCCCACCCCCAGGACATGCTGAGATGGCAATTGAGGCTGGGCCTGGGGCACAAGTCTGTAATCCCAGCACTTGGGAGGCTGTAAACAAAAGAATCACTACGAGTCAGATCTATATACAGAAAGAAAAAAACATTGACAACAATCCTAATAAATGTGGGTCCTTTTACAATTATTTTAGTGTATTAGAGGATAGAGATTTTAGAATTAAATAATCAAAAAATATATGTGATGGCATTGCAGATATTTTGCATATAAACTGTGTATTCCTTATTGTGAAATCCTTCTTTAAACACCAGCTCAGGCTTATCTAAACAGTGAGAAGATGTGGTTAGAGTTAGATGTGTTAACTTTTGCTAACATTTGAATGCATAGTCTTCAACTTTTTCTCTAGAATATTGATAGGGAGAAACCACAGAAAAAAACATATATGATTTTTTATAGGTTGAAATGAAATTATTTAATTCCCTGAATATTTACTTACTCTATCATAACAGTTCATGGGCTTTTGCTCCATGCTGCCAAGATTCTAAGAACTACAACAAGTGAGTGAACCTTTCACCACAGCTGGAGTGTTATTCAGTGTACACACTTGCTTTTAATCTTTGCTTTTCTGACACAGAAAAACAGTATCATGTTTTGATTCAATTTGAATTTGTCTTAGTGAACTTTTTCACATGCTTGTTGGCTATATGTGTTTCCTTCTTTTGTGAATTATTTGTTCCTTTCTTTTTTTCTATTGATGTTTATTTTATGCTATCAAATGTGTTTTAAAACAAAATTTATTTTATCCTATTATTTGCTGTCATTGTGTCAGCTTTTTTTATTTTATTCTTTCTCATTAGTTTTGTTTATTAATGTTTAAATATTTATATAATCAATTATATTGATTTCTATTTTGTGATTTCTTATATAGTTTTTAATCATGTTATATGAAGCCTTAATACATATTCTCCATCTTCTTATGTTGGCTTGATTTTCAAAATCTATTTGGAATTTATTTTCGGGTGTGGCAAGAGTTTTTTTTTTTTGCAGAACTGGGGATTGAACTGAGGCCCTTGTGCTTGCCAGGGAAGCACTTATTCCACTGAGCCACCTACCCGGCCCCAAGATGAGTTTTTATAACAACTCTTTTCCAGACAGGAAACCATTTTTCCTATAACAGCTATTCCCCTCTCCATTGACTTGTGTCCTTAATAAGAATTAAAATTTTAAACAAACTCAGGTCTGATTTTGGTCTTTCTATTTGATTGATCATGAGTCCAAACTCTTAGAACTCCACCATTACTATAAGGCTATACTGTAGAAGAAAACATTACAAAAATGTCTCTTTCCCCCAGAGTCATCAGATTGTTTATTATCTAGAGTCTGTACAGTGCTTCTCAGAAATTGCAGAAACCAAAGATTATGCTTTTTAAATAAGAAAATACTTATTCTGGCAAAGGCAGTGATAGGGAACATTAACTCTCCTGGGACTGTGGACATCTCTACTACTTGTGCACACAGTGCAGAAGATAGATTACTGGGTGGATATTTGGAGAATTCCCTTGAAATAAAGAATGGACAACATAACAAGGGAGATGGGATACAAAAGTGGAGCTGCTTGAAATAATACAGGTACTGAAAGAGAGGATAAAAGGGGCAAGTGAAGAATTGGGGAGGAATTTAGTCATAGGAACAGAAAGATGTGTATTTGTGAGTTTATTAAGTTTTATACACTGTGCAATACATACAAAAATATTGTTTATATTGACCCAACAAAAATTCTGTTACTATCACTAACAGAATTAGTGATAGTATTGATACAATTAGTGGAATTGTATCAATGCTGTGTTAGTTTGGGATCTTGAAGTGTTACGTCTTATCTGTCGTGGATGTGGGTGAGAAGAAACCTACTGCAGGGAACCCCATCTGAGTCATGTCCATACAATGGTAGGTGCAGAAGCCCCTTATTATTTGTTAAATATGAAGCATTACCCCCCAAAGATTCATGTACTCCCATCTGTGCTCATAGGTGGGGCCTAGAGAGGTGACGGGGTCACGAGGGTATTAACTTCCTCTGTGGACTAGTCCAGGATGCATTCATAGGGGAATGGGGTATTAAAAGGCAGGGCCTACATGGAGGAAGTAGGGCATCGGGAATGTGGCTTTGAAAAATTTCTCTTGTTCCCAGCCCCTTCCTCCCAGGCATTCTCTCTTTCTTCAAGAGCTGAACACCTCTGCTTCACCTCACAGGCTGCTATCATGTTCTGCCTCACCACAGGCCCTAAACCAAGGAATCCATCCAACCATGCACTGAAGCCTCTGAGATCACAGGACCACATAAGCTTTCCTCCACTTAAATGGTATTTCTCACTTATCCACAGTAATAAAAACTAATGTACCATTCCATACCCTGACCTCATTTTGAGTAGGCTGGCTACTCAGTAACTCCATCTCCCTTGTTATGCCCAGATGGCTTTGGGTTTTTACTGCACACTCTGTCCCTGCTCCAAGGAGCTTGTCCAAATACTCACCTAGTAAAATATTTTCTCCACTTTTTGATCAAGCCATAAAGACATTCAAGGCCCCAGGAAAGTATTTATAATTTCATTTCTCCATGCTTCCATCATTCCTGTCTCCCATCAGAAAAAAAGTCCTTCTTTAAGAAGTGATCAAATATATGGTGAATGATTAAATTTTTTTAGTACAGTAAAAGACAAGTTGCAATTAATCTCACTCAAAAAAAAACTCCCTCTTGCTTTGAACACACTGATACCACCATTCTTGCCATTCTCTGAAAGAATTCTGTAAGGCCTTTTTTTGAGTGTTTTTATGAGGTATGATCAAAACTGTGGTTTATGCCCTAGAATGCTAGCCAGTGGAAGGCAGGCTAATAAACATCATGATGAAGGCATATTACAGTGCAGCCTCCGCTGCCTTATCCCCTAGATCTGGCACACTGTGACTTCTGGTTCTTCTCTAGAGTCAAAATGATAATGAAATATAAATGTTTGGAATTGATTCAAGACATTAAGATAGCCATGACAGCGTATCAAAAGATACTCACAAAATACTTTTATAATTCCATTAGAAAGTGACAAGACCAATTCCCAAACATACACTAATGAGAAGAAAAAAAAAATCGCCCAGTCTGTGCTTTCTCTCCAGGCTGCAGTGCGCTTGCACCCTGTCCTTGTGCAGAAGCATGGCTGCAGTCTGTGCTGCCTTGTCTGGTGTATACACAGCCTGCCCTCGTTGCTTATGGAGCTTGGATCTATAGATTTGCCTGCTAGCGAAAATGTACTCTTAACTGCATAATCAGTTCTGACTGAGTGCTTCCCAGTCACTTGAATGCATGCACGGACTTGACACATTCAACTTCCAGATGCATCCCCCTGGGAGCGCTCGTACCATAAATAAATATCCTTCTCATGATATGTTCACTGCTACTGTTTTGCATTTTTACAATTTCTGTGGGCAATGTTACCACTTGCAATGGGCCCCCAACAGCGTGCTAAAGTGCTACCTCTCATTCCAAAGTATTAGAAGGCTGTGCTGGACCCAAGAAGAAAAATGTGTGTCAGATAAGCCTTGTCCAGGCAGGAGCCCCATTGATCATGAATTGAGTGTTGATCATTAAGCTATGTATTATAAGTGATTTGTGTTAGACAAAAGCACATATAAACAGGGCTGTGTTATGATCCATTAATGAAAACAACCAGAGGCTTACTGGCTCCTAGCTTTGTGTTCAGAACGTAGAACGTAGCTACTTCAAGTAACAAGAAACTACTAGTGTCTACTTGCTGCTCACACCCTAACAACTTCCTCAGCAGCAAGGTTTGCTTTTTTCTTATGTTTGTGTTGCAAAATATCTGATCCAGAGTTGAGCACAAAGTAATAGTTAAAAACTACTTACAGCAAAAGAAGGGGTGGGAAATGAGGAGATATGTTGAGGTGGGCTGGAAAAAAAATTTGTATAATCCTTCTTATTCATTTCAGGTTCTTCAGTGAATGGATAAATCCAGAAAATATACCAAATTCTACACTCTTACATGGCCCGTTTATTCCTATACACATGTAAATTTAACATCTTTTCCATCCTCTGTGTGTGTGTGTGTGTGTGTGTGTGTGTGTGTGTGTGTGTGTGTGTGTATTTTAGTACAAAGTCTACAGGGCCTCACTACATAAATCACTCACAATGATCCACCTGTGTTCAGCCTCCCAAAAGCTGGGATTGCAGGCATGCACCACCCCACCCACTCTCAGTCACCTCTCTCAGCATGCCCCAGGGGCAGGGCCAGCACAGCACACCTGGGATGGAACCCCACCCGCTGTGTGTCATTTCCATCTTAACTAAGCACTTAATCATACATTAAAGCTGGGACACTTGAGGCATGACAGCAAAAATAGCATTAACTTTTTCCTTCATCGCACTTTCCTAGAAAGCAGATTCATTTTTACTGTAGATCTTAAGAAATCTTGGCATTCAAGATTTTTTCTTTTCTTCCCAAGCCAATAACAAACCTTTTTACTTATATATAGCTTGTCTTTGATAAATACAAATTACCAGGATCACTACTCTAGCATTTGGGACCAGGATTTAGAAAGATATGGATTATTTGAGCAGAAATACTGTAATGCTGTGACAGGCAGCCTGATAACCACTAAGCAACTAGCGGGCAGGGGTCAAATAAAGCATGGAAGTAGACATGAGTTATCTTATGGGTGGGACAAAGCAGGAGAGTAAAACTATTTCATATCAGAAGATGGGAATTTAGGACTCATGAATTGTTTCTGGACTTTCCCATGTAATATTTTTGGCTTCAAGTTAACCACAGGCAACTAAACTACAGAAAACAAAACCATAAATAACAGAGCAGGACTATGTGCTGATTCCTGGAGCCTGAGTGATCATGTAAGTAATTGTCTGCATTGCACAAGGAGACTTAGAAATAATAATGATAGCTAATATTTATTGAGCATTTGTCATGAACCTGTATTTTGCTAAGCCTTTCCTTTTCATGTGAGATCCTCACAACTCTTTAGGGAAGGTAATGCCATTATCCCCATTCTACAGTTTTGTTCATTGTGTGTATCTTCATTCATACAAGGGTGCACTGTTATATTGTTGAATGTGGCTCCAGCCTAGAATCTGTGCTTATAACCAGTTAGCCATAAGGTGAAGGGTGGGCTTGGCAGGAGTTATAAGCTACGAGTTCCATCGGACAGTGATCTGCAGGAGAGGAAAGAAGTGTTCTTAACAGAAGCTAATTCAAGTGCCTGGGCCTTCTAACCCTCAGTGGGAAAACAGTGGTGCAATCAGAAATGACTGTTCTCTTTGGCTGGCAATAACACTGCCTTTTGTTTGATTTCAGAAGCAGCTGGCTGGACTCAAGTATTACTCAAATTAGAATCATACTTTACTGATGGCTTATGCATGTGGGAGTCACTCTGTGGCTATGACTAGGCCTGTTAGATTACTACAGGCTCTGAATGTGGCTGAGAATCTGTAGCTATTACGTGTTTCTGGCCCCAGTTCCATCCCTCGTGGCAGGTGGCTTCTGCGAACAGCGCTGCTGACTCTGGCATGACATGCTTAGGAAGTAGTAGTTGGGAAGGCCAAGTAGCACAAAGACAAGCCATTCTGCTGGGGGCCTGGTGTCTATGAAGTATTTATAAGAGAGAAAAGGAAATTGACAAGTGAGGGATTTGAAGGCTCTTCAGAAGACCACTGCTTTGAGCCCTTCTGGTGGAAAATGGACTGGCACTGGACCAATCTGTGGAGCCAACCCTAACCTTCCCATAGCCACTCTGGTAGGTACAGCCCTTGAAAATCATGACTAGCGATCCTCTGATGGATAAAACTACTGGCAACACTAACATTGACTATATGCTTTATAAATTTAGTCATTGCCCCGAATGGTTTATGTGAATTAATTGACTTAATTTTTTCCAACAAAATCCATGAGGGACTATCTTACTAGGATGCTAAGTTACTTGCACCACAAAATCTATTAATGACTGTGAGATATTAAATTATTGGTCCCACATCTTCAGTCATCCTCCCATTCACATGCTTGCTTCAGCTTCATGGAAGTCAAGTATACAGTCTTTCAGCTAAACTTTGGCACTTTGCTTTAGGAGCCATGGTGTACAGCTTTAAGTGCAGACTTTAGAAACCTCACTTGTTTATTTGCCTCTACTTAGTACTCTTGAGTCTCTAATACCACCAGGAAAAAAAGCTGTGCTGGGCAATCTGCCACCAAGCAGGAAGACATGCACCTGCTGGGAGATGGGCCTGGAAGAGCCACTCACCTGTGCCATGCATAGCTGAGATGAACCTTGAATAACCCCAAAATGTAAGTTATCTGAATGATTAGTTTAGGAACTGAGTTTAAGAAGTAGTTTATTATGCAGGAATAACTAACCATATAAGAATAAAACTGGGATGCAAGCTCAGGCAATATGACTACAAAATCCCAGCTTTCAGCTCCAATTACGTTCCTTTCCATGCTCTACTAAAGTGAAGAAACTTTGGCTGTAATAAGAAGAATGGATTTGAGCAAAGTATTGACCCTTCTGCTCCTCAGTGTAGGTACATATAAAATGAATAGGTTGATTTGAATCATGATTGCTAAAAACACAGAACATTACCTCCACATGATACCTAGTTTTTTAGAAAAGGAATAACGGCATGGTGAGCAGGCCTGAAGCCCCATCTATTCAAATGGTTGAGGTGAGAGGATTACTTAAACCCAGGCCTTTCTGGAGAACAACAATGTAGCAAAGTAGGTCTGAGAATACTTCGAGGAGTGATGTAGATAGAGGAAAGGACCTGAAAGGTTCTCAAAGGGTGAGCCAAAGGAAGGAGTGTCAATCACAAACATTATTCATATGGAAGCAAGGGAGGGAGAGAGCCCTGAGAAGATGGCTATTAGCATTTTAGCAAGTCATTTTGTGATGCGTGGACATGGGCATGGGTTGAGGAGAAAGCAGAGGACATGAAATAAGGCTAGTGAGCCTCAATTGCTTTCTGAGAAATGGCTCACAGCTCAGAAGGTTCTTGTGGCTATGATTTTTTCCTCCAAGTTCAATTAAAGGGCTAAGCTGGTGAGAGAAATGGTCAGGTCCTTCTCTTCACTATCATTGGCTCAAGGTGCAAGAAGTATATAGTGTTCCATCACAGATACTCCCCATTTTCTCTGATATGGTCTCCGAATCACATGAATTAAAGGGTTATTTGGGGTTTGCTACTACATGGTAATGGGGGAAATATTTTAAGGGATTCATACACTACTACGTAGAATAGTAGAACTAAGACTTAAAATATTTCACTGAGCTTTTTTCAACCTAGTGATTTGAAGTGTTGCTACACAATACCAATTCCAGGAGAATAATAGAATTTTTTCTTAAAATTTTAATTTCTTACATTATTATTTTGTAAAATACAAGGTCTCACTGTATTTCCCAGCCTTGGACCACACAGTATCATACTACATCCTCACACAGCGTCATTCTACACCCTTAGGGCTTCCACAGAGGTCTCTGTCTCAGCATCTAAGACACTACATGGTAAACTGCCTTCTCCACCCCTTTTCCCAGTTTTAAACCTTGCCACTCCCTCCAGTGCACGCAGGAATAGAGCCACAGAGCCACACAAAGCGTTTTTCATGCTTTTCCTTCTGCTTCTGCTCTTAACTTTCTTTTCTTTTTTTTTTTGAAAGACTTAACTGACTTTATAATTTAAGTTTTAAAACACAAATATCTGAGCTCACTGTCCCGCTGAGAGTATTGTCAGAGCCTAGCATTCGACATGCACAAATTCCGCATTCGACACGCACAAATTCCCACTACCGTCAACAGAACACTCACCCAACCACATGTTCTAACTCACTCCTCAAATCTCGAGAAAGTCTTCTGCTTCTTAAGTCTTTGACCTCCCAATTACTTCATGTTAAAAATTCTTGACTTTCTTGAAGGCTTAATTCTGCCAGCCTTTCTTGAATGTCACCCTTTTGGTGAGACACTGTCCTCTCTTCTCCCAGCATTATTCACTAGAACTGCTATGCCTCAGTCTGCCTCTAATAAAGCAAGGTTTCTCACCCACTAGACAGGCAACTCCTAGAGGTCGAGTCCTCTCTTAACTACCTTGGGATGAAGACCTCTCTGGCAGCAAAGATAAATAGCAGCTTGAATCAATGCATAACACTAACTTCTCATCCTCTGCTAACGTGCTGTATCTGCTGGCTTGCTCAGTGACTACCAGGCCTTCTCTAAAGGATGCTCACTCCATCCACAGGGCAGACTAGGTCTTTCTGGAGATTCACCAGTAAATGTCCACATTACAGGTTTCCCAAGAGGCAAGGGTAAAGTCCAGAGTAACGCTGAGAGAATTCAGATCACCATGAGCTTCTTCTGCTCTGTTTGTGTCACTAGAGTAGGACTAATTCCATGCCCAAATTGCTTGTATATTATTGATTTGGACACATGCACGTGCGTAGTTCTAAAAAGGACAGGATTAAAGTGGCTGACTCATTTGGTGAGAGAAGAGTGTCCCAAGCTGCACTCATGCATCATTTTCATGATTCTTACCAAGTCTACAAGCTATATATATAATTTGTTCTATTAACTAATTTTAATTAACAACTTTTTTCTTGGCCTCATATAGAGCAATATTCATGAAATCATAATTGGTATGATATATAGACATCTATGTCTAGATATATAGAATATTCTTCTAGGGGTATAGTTCAATGGTAGACCACCTTCCTAGCATGCTTGATACTCTGTGTTTAATCCCCACTGCCATAAGAAAATAAAAGCAAAAGTATTTTGCTAAACACCCATAAAACTATCTTTTACAGAAGCAGGATTACACATAATAGAAAATAAAGGGCCAGAGAGATAGCTAAGCAGACTAGTGCCCACATAGGCAAGTGCAAGGAACAGAGTTCAATCCCTAGCACCATACGCTGTACCAGCCCTGCCCCCCAGGCACACTGAGCCAGCCACTGAAACCAAGCGTGGTGATACACATTTGCAATCCCAGTGCTGAGGAGGCTGAAAACAGGAGGATCACTGCAAGTCCAAGCTACATAATGAGACCCTGTACCAAACACATAAAAAAGAAACAGAAAACAAAACCCCTGCCTCAGTATCAAATCTAGCATTAAAGCTATTTATTAATGTGCTTCTCTGCTAGCCCTAGTGTACTCTGTATTCCTGGCACTAAAGAACACTGAAATACTAAACAGTTCATGGCCAGGGGACAAAACCAACACATCACACTCTATAGTTTAGTGTTCTAAATATTCTGACCAAAGAAAGCATGGGATACATCTGATAGCCCCTGGGCATCAGTGTGAACCCACCCCTCATCCCAGCTTTTACTTCCTATCCACACAATCCTTGAACAGAGCAGGAGGATGACAAACAGTGCATGCCACACCATTTCTTCCTAGGGGAGCACCTCTGAGTGTCCTTTCATAAGGTTTCTGAAAGTGTGGAGCCCCCTGTATCCATAGCAATGGTCAATCTGATAATGCATCTTTGTACAGATCCTTACTGTTAGCCCCTGGGTTCACAGCCCAGGTAGCCTGTGTGCATGGATGCCTCTTCCCTCATAACATATGCTTACTTCACGCTAAGGCAGGGCCTGCACCCCTATAGGCATCGTGGCAGCCGAGCTAAGCCTCTAAGCACAAGTGTGCCAGGCAGGTGCATGGAAGGGCACTGGGCAGAGGAAACAGCACACACAGAGACATGGAGGTCTGAAAGAAAATACTTGGAAACTGCCTGAGATGATAGAGTGAGAGTCATAGGAGGCTGGTACGACCAGCCAAGACCCATATCTAAAAAGCTGTTGATAGCAACCACCTGCCGCCACCACCCTCCTTTGATTCTGAAGTGGGAGCTAGTAATAGCAAAATTAGTGGGTGTTTAAATAAGCCCCAGGAGATTAGTAAGTGCTTTGCAAGGGTTATGATGCAAAAAATTGAGACTATGGGAAAAAGGAATTAGAAGAAAGATGTAGTGAAATGGGGGCAGAGCTATTCATCCTGTCTGTCTGTCTGTCTGTCTCTCTCTCTCTCTCTCATGCACACACACACATTCAGGCTGGGTCTAGAAAACAAGTAACAAGCTCAATCAGAAGTGAGGCAGCTCCCCCTTGGATTCAATACAACATTAAGAACCAGGAAAAATGAAGGGAACTGCAGGTAACAGATCTTTGCAGAACTTCTGCTCAGTCAACACCCAGAGAAAAGAGGAAAACTGGGGCTAACAGAAGAAAAGAGGGAGCCCTGGCTTGCCAGCTGATTTGGTCACAGGAAGAAATTCTTTCACCTCCCAAGCCAGATTTTTTTTAAATAGAAGCCCAAGAACAAACAGTTCTGAACTTCTCCCTCCTTATCCCTTATACGTGGTCAGACTTAAATCACCAAGGGAAGACAGAGAGTCTTCTCCGCATTGCATATGAACTATGTGCCCTTCAAGGCAGGGACATGCATTAGAAGGACTGGCATAAGGTAACGCAGAGAGTGAAGCCTATGGAAAAGCAAATGATTAAGAACATGTGGGAGCCGGGGAGATGGCTCAGTGGAACAAGCACTTCCCTGGCAAGGGCAAGGGCTTAAGTTCAATCCCTGATTCTGAAAATTAAAAAAAAAAATCTGATTTTTATTGATTGCTGACCATGTATCAACAATGTAACAAGTACTTTTTTTTTTATGTGTTTAGTACAGGGTCTCACTGCACAGATTAGACTCATAGTGATTCTCCTGTTTTCAGCCTTCCAAGGACTGAGATTATAGACTGGAACCACCACACCCAGTCTCAATCACCATCACAGTGCGCCCTGGGCGCAGAGCCAGTACAGCAGGCTGGGAGTCGAACCGTGGTCACCGCACTCTGCCTAAGCAGGCGCTTTAGTCTGCTGAGGTATCTAGATGGGCCTGTAGCAAGTACTTTTAAATAGCTTTTCTTTTGAAATATTTCCCCTAACCACCTTAATTCGTCCTGTTAGCCTCATTTTTACCTCATTAGCCTGAGGTGACCATGAAATGCTAGTCAGAAGACAGTACAGTGAGATGCTTTAATGAGCCTGTCATTCCCAGTTTAAATCTTGTCTCCACCATTTCCTAATGAGACACGCGTTCATTCAAAATAACTCACTTTCAAGAGACAGATACCAACTCAAAATAACCCAAGCAGATCAAAGAAACTGGCCCACGTCACTGGAAAAGGCAAAGAAGGGTCTCTGATTTCAAAGCAGTGGACCCAGGGATCAAATACCACTCTAGTGCCTGTCACTCATGCTCTCGTACTAAAAACCAGCTTCCTTCCTTCCCTGACCTCAGAAGTTGGCAGCTTCAGTATTACAGTGTCCTCAGTGAAGAGAGGTATCTTGTTTTCAAAGTCCTTATCAATGCCCAGGGAAAGAGCCTAATTGGTTCCACTGGCTCCTGAATCTTCTGTTTGACCCTATAACTGTCCATAGATGGATGGACCATGCTGGATCAGTAGTTGATAGTCTAATCAGAATTACAGAAAGCACAGCCACTCTTCAAAAGTAGGAATGTTAGGCAACCCAAAATAATAGATCCACCATATTTAAACTTTGGGCAATTCATTTAAGCTTTGGGAGCCTTGCTTTGCTCACCTATTTAAAAAGGAACAAAGGCAAACATTACACCAACTTCTTGTGAGAAATTTAAAATCAAATTAAACACTCAGCACCTAAAGGCATTCAATCTGTGGTGGTCATTTTTGTTATTACTGGTGCTATTGCTTTGTGGTTGTTTTTCACACAAGGGCTGGAATTTTAAGCCCATCCCAAGATTCCCAGATGTCTAAAGTGCTCCTGTCCCCAGGGTGGAGTCCCCTTTGGCTCCGCAACCAGACGCCTTGCACAAGCCAGGCCCCGTGTGCCAAGGTTAAGCCGGTTCACCATCTGACGGCCGCAGAGCAGTGAGCGCCTCCCCAGCCCAGCAATGTCAATACTGCCTTCCTGACTCCGCCTATTGTATCTAGAGGAAAGTGGCGGGGCATTGTCTTCCAGTGCTCCCCACAGGAAGCATGATATCACCCTCTAACAAAAGCGGGAAAGCTGACAGATCTGCTGAGATGGGTGTGACCACAACACACACCTCACTGGTCAGCCCTGGACAAGGGGCAGGGATATGCAGTGAGCAAACAGCAGCTGCCCATGAGGGCCTCAGCCCAGTGCCTGACTGGCAGCTTTGGCTGGTCCCTACATTTCCTCCCCATCTTTGCCACTCGCACACCACGTTAGCATGGCACTACCAGGCAGTGTGAATGCACTCCCCACCACGTCCACATACAATCAGCAGATGTGTTAGAAAGAGTCAGCACTCTGCCCATCTGGCAGATCCATGTCTTCACACCTGCAGCCTTTGAGAAGGAGCCAAAGAGAAAACAGATTCCTGAAAGGACAAGAGGAGGCTGTTGGGACAGGCTAGAGGGCAGCAGGCAAGGATAGATCAAAAAATCATTCTGAATGTGTGAGTTAAGGAATAATCTGGCCAGACTGGTGGGAACTGGGCTATCAGTTAAAAATTCCAGATATAAGGGAGGCAACTTTAGACATTCCCTTTCCTGGAGGCTGGGAGCAATGCCAGCTGCTCTTCTGACACCCCTCCCAGCTCTGGCTCCTAGTGCTACCAGTGGGGCAGGCTCTTAGTAAACAACACATCTGTAAGCTGCTGCCCTGTGCCAGCCCCGGAGAGTGTCACCTGCTGCCCCCTTCTTAAAATTCTCTCCTTCTATCTTTATCACAACACCAATTCTCTAACATCTCAGGAAAGAAATCAGGTTCGCTTGTTCCAACCCAACTGCTTCTATCTCCTGCTTTGTCTATCTCCTTTTTTCTCTTTCCTTCAACTTTAATCTTAATTTGTATTCATGATGCCTGCTTCACTTTGCATAAATCAAAGATTTCTAGTTTATCCAATTTGCTTTTCAGGAGCTTCAGATCCGAAGAGACAAATTTTGCTAAATATCTCCCTTTATGAGTAACGTCAGAATCAGAATGTATGAGGCCATTAGTTGCCCCATTCCAGCCCATCTCCAGTCAGCTCCTTCTGCCATGCCCAGCACACTGATACCACCACTATCCGATCCACAATGCTAAAGCCATGGTTATTCTGTCTCTCTCACCCTTCCAGGTGTGACCCAAGCCCACAGTGTCTACCACATTGGTCCATCCTACACACTATCATTACAGTGAATTTTCCAAGGCATAAACCAGATATGATAGGACAAACACTCTGCTAAATTTCAACATGAGCAGAATGAGATACAAGCTTTATGAATAATAAACTTTAGACATTTATAGCTAAATAGATGGACTCTGAGACCATACTCTTAAGTGAAATCAACTGGACACATGTATAAATATTGCATCATCTCTCTGGTGTGAGAAACTGAAAGTGTAAATAAGAAACAAAATATATGATAGATATGGTGAAATAGGAAGTAACTGCTCAAAGGGAAGGGGGAATCGGGAGGGTAGATGGAAGAGAAAAGAAAAAAATGGTAAAATGTAACCAAAGCTTTGTAAAATAAGGAGGGCTTGAGGAGGAGTTGAAGAGAGGGGAAGGGACTAGAGGGGAAAAGGGGGAACTAAGATATATCAGGTAAAGCACAAATTCCCTATGATGTATACATATTTATTTTGTTTTACTTTCGTGGTTCTGGAAATCAAGCCCAGGACCTCTTATACGTTGGGCACTTGCCACTACCTTTGATCTATCTCCCCATATCTCTCCATTTCTTTTATGTGTACATATTTATTTTGCTTTAGAAATTTTCTATGATAAACTTGATTAATTATGCATATCTAAACTGTACCAATAAACTTCATTAGAAAATAAAATGACGTACAAGGCTTTTCCTGATCTGATCTCTACCTTAATACTCTATTCCATCCTATACTATTCCAGTTTTACTCAGCTTGCTTAAGCTTGTTCTGTTCTTTCACACATCCCCTTCATAGCATTTTTTTTACTTTTCTGTTTATCTGTAGGGTTGGATTTTCCTATGTGGGGACTGTACCCTGGGACTTTGCACTAAGCTATGAGTCCATCCCCAGACTTTTTAATCTGGAAACAAGGTCTCTCTAAGTCAAATTAGTTGACAAGGCCAAGTTCAATTTGTTATCCTCCTGCCATAGTCTTGTAGAGTGCTAGGATCATGGGCATGAGCCACTGTGTCATCTGACTATGCATAACTCACAATCAGCTGTGACTGTGACAATATTTATGACTATTTTTAAGAATTTGGGAAAGTGAGAAAAATTTAACCTACAGATTATTTTCAAATGTCATTCATTTTCTTTGTATTCAATTTATCAATCCATAAAGTTGAATTTAAATGTTTAACTAACTTTAGAGTTGAATTTAAATATTTAACTAACACTGCTTTTAAATATTCAACTAGCTATTTAAGGGTTTGGGGTTACCTTAGCAGTGGAGTATTTGTCTACCATGTGAGGGATCCTAGGTTTGATACTCAGCAACAAAAAATAAATATTTATATTTAACTTAGATGTTTTGCTTCATTTTGTATCAAATTTTATAGCCCTTTATAAGCTCAGATTTTGTGAAAACCTCTATTTGATGTAATACTTCTGTTACATAATTTATCACAGAGTTTTATAATTCGTCTGTCTATATACATCTTTTCCACTAAAATGTAGGCTTAGAAAGAGGGAAACGCCTCAGCTTATTTATTTTCCTAGTACAGCACATAGCCTAAGAAGCCCTCTGTAAGTCACCACTGACTGAAGAATGGCTGAGTAAATGCATAAACAAAGGCTAGCACGAAAAACACAATAAATGTCTACTGGGTGAAAAATGAGCATATGCTATACACAACCTTCACAAAATATCTAACCTAAGCAAAGTTCTAATTAAAATACTAGAGGTGTCTCTTTTATATTCCACAAAGAAAGACACTTTTTATTATGTTTATATGAAATTTTTAACATATCCAAATCTTTCAGATAAGAATAAATATTATTTGCAATGTATATGAAATTGATCTATTAATAAATTATTATTCCAACATTGATGAAACTCTGTAATGTCCCCTTTTTCCTTTAGGTCCACCATGGGCTCCCAATAGGTTCTTACTATGACTATCATACTCCATTTAATACAAATTACTAAACATTACATCAAAGTACTAAGGGCCAAAGAAATAACACTTATTGTGAGAGAGTTGATAGGCTAATTGGACTAAATCTAGAAACCCAAAGCTGAAAAAGACTGACTGTGGCCTACACAAAATTGGAGGAAAACAACATCAGGGAGAGTTGGCCCAGGCAAGTTTAGTTGAATTGTGTTTACTGGAGGGAAATGAAAAGGCTCATTTTGAAATGGATAGACCAGCAAGAACAACAACCAGCAGGAAATAATGCATAGATTGTACAGACGGGCCTGGTTGAAATTACATGGCCTAGGAGCAGGGACTAATGAATCAGAAAGGGAGCCAGTGCACAGTAGGTGAAGTCTTCTGACTTTTTAAAGCAAGGAGCAGCAGGCACAAAACTTGAGGGATTGCCTCATGCTGAGGTTATGTGGAAGGAGATTATAAGTACGAGATGCAGTGCTGAGAGACAGGCCCACATTCTGGGGAAGACAAGATCAGCTTTGTTTAGCACAGTGGCCCTTGTAATAACACTTTGTCTTCAAGTATACTGCTTTCATTTAGCCTTTTTTTTTTTTTTTTACAGAACTGGGAATTGAACTCAGGCCCTTGCGCTTGCCAGGGAAGCGCTTATTCCACTGAGCCGTCTCCCTGGCCCACTGGTTTCATTTAAATAAGTTCTTGTTGCCTAAGCAATTTACATGCAGCGTAATATTTCATCCTTTTATATCAACCCTGAGAAATGGATATTATTTTCTGTAAAAGATGAAGAAAACGTGGCTTTCAGAAACTAAGTAATTAGCCTACTTTTAGTTTTGATCGTATAATCTCAACCTTGTGACATAAATATAATTTCAACCTTGTGACATAATCCATGCTTCTAACTCCTTCAGCTCACCTAGCAGATTTGCAATCAAATTTCTCAGGCTCTCCAGTGTTCAATGGGTATGTCCTAAGTCTCACACTGAAAGAATTTGTGATTTGGATATAATACTGTATCTCTTACTTTTAAGCAACGAGAGTATGTGTTGGTGTACATGAATTTTGTGTATCACTAAAACCTGGGTGTCATTCACAGGAACACTCAACAAATCATTTCTCTCCCACATACATGCATAAGTGAACATACATAATTTAGTTTTCTGAACCCAAGTGCAGAACTTGACACTTATCTATCTGAAGTGGAATATTTTGGTTTTGGTCCGTTCTTCCTGCCTAGAGATGTGTATCTGAATTCTGATTCTGTACACTTACCAGTAAGCCATCTACAGGGAATAAACATCTGATGCAATCACAAAGGTACCTTCTGAGGTCTTCAGGAGACAAAACTGATCACTTCAAAAGAATTCACAGGCCACCCATCTAAACCTCCAGATGACATAACACATTCTTTTGGAACAGACTTTAAAGACTCAGTCCCTCCTGGAAAGATGCCTTAGAAGAACTAAACTCTTCCAAGAAATTCTCCTGAATAAGGATTAAAGAGAAATGCTAAGATCTCCCAACAAATATATTACTTAAAAGGAACATCTGTGAAGAAAGCAAAACTCTTTCCTTTGAGAATACAGGAATTTCAAAGAGCATTCATGGTTCCATCTCCTAGACCTCCCCTTGACTACTCAGACTTGACTCTAGCCTTCCAAGACCACTCAAAATGTGGAGGTTCTACCTCAAACATGCTCCTGACTGAATAACTACATTGCCTCTGGCACCTCAGACAAGATAACTGATCTCTCTGAATCCATTTGTTGTTTAAAAGGTCATATAAAATAAGAAAGGGAGATGAAGGTGCAAGACTGTAACAGAGTTGATCATATAGCACATTCCCTGATGAGCAGAAAGTCAAAGTGATTGGGAAGAGTGCATGCACACAGACACACACACACACACACACACACACACACACACGTCTGCAGGGAGAGAAGTGAAGAGAGCAAAGGAAAGATAATGTATTCACTAGAGCTGGTTTGTAAGCTGAAATCAGCAATTATTCTCACTAAAATGGAAAAGGAAGGCACCAGAATCTGCAACAGTTCATGGGAAGCTCATGTAAGCCACACACCTCTTCCAGCTTCTCATGAGAAGCCAGCCTCTCTGCTGCCCAGAGCCATTCTTCACTGAGGCAAAGGTAGCATATTTTTTTCTTTGTTCAGAAAAAGAAGTCTGAAACCCTTTGGACTAGCGATAAACTTATAGGTTGAAAGTCCCTTGCACCATGACTGGCGTCCACTAATGGAGTTTGGCAGGTAGAAAAGGCTCCTGTGGTGGTAGACATCCACAAGCTGGAGTCTTGCTGCTGCAGGCCAAGCCTTGACATTCATATTCACTGAGGCTTAGACTGAGAATGCAAGTTAGGATTTAACATAACAGACACCCCAGAAACAAACTTCGCTAATGTGCCTTTTCTTCCTAAAGAGAGCTCGACCTGCTCTCTCTCCTTGATCCTCTTACTCCCAATGCACTGCTGTCTTTGTTAGGGAACTAAAGTCTACACGTACAACAACTATTTTAGTCACATAAGTTTTTTTTTTAAAATCTTTTATTTATTTATGTATTTGGCACAGGGTCTCACTACACAGACTGGACTCATAAGTGATCCTCCTGTCTCAGGCTCCCCAGCACTGGGATGGCAGGTGTGGGCCACCACACCTGATTTCAGGGCAAGCACAGCACACCTGGGGTTCCAGGGCTGGCATGGCATCGTTACCAGGGGTCGAACCCAGGTCGTTGTGCTTGTCAGGCAGGTGCTTAGACCACTGAGCTGTCTCCACAGCCCTGAATCACATAACTTGTAACGGTGCTGGGAATCAAACCCAGGGCCTCTCAATATTAGGCAAGCATTTTCTACCACTGTACACATACCCCAGCCCTCCCATAACCCATTTTTATTATATAAAAGTGTTTTTAAGTTTATCTTACAAAGTGTAAAAGTCATTTATAGGAAAATAGTACATTACTACAGCTGGGTGTGTGTGTGTGTGTCTGAACACGTGTATGATTTAATCTAAAAGGTATACCAGAGCAACTGCAGACACCCGGGCTTTGCATTGCTCTAACCTGCTAGGAGAATAAGCTCCAGATTTCATGATAAATATAGCACTGATAAATATAGCACTTAGAAAGCAAACCAAAAGTGGAGAATAAGGCTATTAAGTGTGCATAATATTGGAGTAAACAATAACTTCTAAATTAATATAAAAATCCACATAAATATCAAAACCATAATCTTTCATGTTCAGATTATATTTTATGTTCAGCAATTTGTGTTACAATCTTATTTTTAAAAAACTTATGTTTCTAATACACTGAATGTTAAAAGAAAACTGACAGCAGTAAAATAATTTATGCATAATTATATTACCTTATTGAGTTAATTTTAATACTTTGATACAGAGTCCACCAAAAAAAAAAAAAAACAACAGCAACAACTGTATGCATATTTCACAAAAAGAAAAATTTGTGTAAGATGCACATTCCTCAGATTCAGCATCTGTGAACTTTTGTCTATGGCAAACCTGAAAGATGTCCTATATCACCAAAAAGCCACTATACTGCTGGCCCTTAGACAAGGAACTGCAAATACATTGCAGTAATCTCCATGACCAAAGTTACACCAACAGCAGTTGGTCACACTAATAAATGTCTGGAAGATAGTAGCCACCCCTTGTAATTGTAGGGATCCAAGGTAACTCGTGTTAATCTCATGATGTCTCAATAACTTAGTTATTAAAATATTTATATAAGTTCTTCTTTCCCTGAAGTGTGTGTACATTTTGGCAGATTCTGTATTGTAAGCACAAAAAAGTATAAAAGTACTATAACAAATACTTATATTTGAATCCAATTCTCCCTAGATGATAGCCAGCACCATTAAATTCACTTATATTATCAATTCATTATAAAATTAAACTTGGGGGAGGTCAATGGCAATCATGCTTGAGATCCGTCGTTCAGGTTCTGATGCCCCTTCGGGTCTGGGTCATGCATGCTGCGTGAGCTACAGCAGCACACCACCATGTAAAGCGTCCGTGCAGTACATGTACTGAGCCCAGGCTCACTCTCCTGACCACTCTTATGCCACACCAAGCTCCAGCCATCTCCTGTGCCCAGCAATCCCGGGTAACTGCCTAGGATTTAGCTTCTTTGGCACAGTACATATTGCGTGAGTTATTATATGCTAGATTTTTTAAAAAATAAAACAAAAATTATAGCCCAAATTAACTCTGATATAAAAGAAAGACATCAGAATCTGACCACAATTCAGGTATGAAATATTTACAGAAAAGCATTTCAGTTCTTACTTAAATAGGACAAGCCAGACATTATCGTAGCTGGCTACCCATAATACTAAACATGAATTTCATTTTCAAAAACAAACTTAATAAGATTTTCCTTAAAGCAGGTTAAACCAGGTTTTGTTCTGTTTATTACTAAGGAAGCACTCTTGAATAAGGAGCAGAAAATAATATACCGTACTACATGTATTTCTTCCACAAAAGTGACTCAGTCTGTCCTCAGCCCATGGCATCACACAAGGCAATCACCCAGAAAAGAAACACTAGAAAACCAGCTCATGCCACGGGAACTCTGAATTTCAATCCCTTCGTGTAATGAATGGAGAATTACAAAGAAACAGTGCCAATGTCATAGCCACCCCCTGCTAATCAGAGGGAAGATTTGATGGGAGACCCTGAAGCCATGGTGTTTTTAAGAGATTCAGAACTAAAAATATAAAGCCAAAACTTACCAGAAAGGAGCAAGCTGAGTCCACAGAGAACTAAGCTAGCTAAAGAGTCCATGCTTTGCCAAATCTCTCCATGCAGCATCCACAGACGTGCATAAGGTCCCAAGGAGCCCTTCAGAAACCCAGAGCTTTGTGACTTTCCATTTGCATGTTCTACAGGCTCTTGTTTACAAGTCAGACACAAGAAAGAACAGCATCGAAGCAGGCTGTGGCAGTCTCATTTCTGTCTGAGCACAGGGAGTTTTAAGTTCCTTTTTCCTGTTTCCTTTGTAGATTAGGATGGGAAAGGCTGTATCTTAAAGGCATTCGGTATCAGCAGTTCTGGGGGCACTGAAAGCCTTGTCCATCTTGCAGTTTATCAAAACACTTATCGGCTGCTTCTGCTCCTGTGCTTGCAGCCGTTGTAGGGGTAGAGAGATTTTTGCTAGAGGATCTGGATCCTGTTCAGCATTTTCAGAAACAATAGGGGTATCCTCTAATAGGCGGGAACTGAGAACAACAAGCCCTCCACCTATGTATGGTATGTGATGAGGACCAGCCCTCTAATGGTTCTCTGGGGTCCACTTGCGAGTCCTAACAGAAGGAGATTTTGGGGTGTGGGGAGCAGGTTTTGCTTTTGCTTTCTCCTTATAACCCATGTGGTTTGAACCGGGAAAAGAAGTTTTCTGTGATGAGAAAACACAACCAGGAAGGCAATTAATTTGAGTGAAAATCAATGAGGTCAGTGCCCTGTGTACTCACAAAAGACTAAAGTCCTACACTGTTAGCCTGTTTTCTTTCATACAGATTGCCTATTCATTGGCCAGGAGCCCAAAGATAGTCATGCATTTGGTTGTAACTTTAATTTCTATGAATAGTTCATCTGAAGGTGATCTAATTTATCTAGTACTTCAATAAAAGATTCTAACAATGTGGATAATTTGAGGATTCTTGTATGGCATGGTGGCATGTGAATGTAATTCCAGCACTCTGGAGGCTGAGACAGGATTGCCACAAACTCAAGGTCAGCCCGGATTACACAGCGAGACCTTGTATCCAAAAATAAAAAATAAATTAAAAAAAAATCCACAGCTATTGTCCAATAGTGTTTTGGAAGCATAATATGTGTAAGTTTTTAAAAACATTCTGGTTGAAAACAAAAGTGATTAGATTAAAATAAAAATCATGTCTGTAAGAGGAGAAAAAGTCTGTGGGCCAAAGGAAAAGAGCTACTGGAGTAATGATATCTAATACAAGCACAGGGACCCTAAACGTATGCATTTTTAAAAAATGTATTTGGTACAGGGTCTCACCATGCGGCTTGTGATCCTCCTGTTTTCAGCCTCTGCAGCGCTGGGATTACAGGAGTGCACCACTACATCGGGTCTCAGTGTTGAGTTCAGCAAGCCCAGGGGCAGGGCTGGTACACCATGTGGTGCTGGGGATTGAGCCCCAGTCCCTGTGCTTGCCTAAGCAGGTGCTTAGGCCATTGACCTGTCTCTCCAGCCCCCTAATCTTATTAAAATAATCATGTTTTCACAGTATGAGTTGGGACTTCAGAATACTGTTTACTTCCTGCTCTCATCCCCAAGGAAATAATATTTCAGTCCTTTCCCTCCCACTACAGGAAAAAATCAAAAGCTGTAATCTTAACTAATTTCTGCCCAGGTCTGACCAGATCAGGGGTGCTTACTAATGTGCCCAGCTGTGGGGGCGGAAAGCACCCAGCTATTTCCTTCAAGCTCAGCTGACGTGCAGTCAAATGTATGTTGGCTTGCCCACCTGGGGACTAGTATTTTAAACAAGTTATGTAATCACCTTAAGCCCAGTTTCAACAGCAGTTCAATGACAGTACACCTCCTTGTTTTGTTTTTTTTTTTTCTTGTTGGGTTTTGAAGAGAATTTAACAAGGTTTAACAATATGTAAAAGTAGTCTCATTAGTGTGAGAAACTGAGACAGCAAAATATATGTGTGGGTCCCACATAGAAATAAAGGAAAAGAAAAATTGATGGGAGAAATGGAAAAGAAAAAAATCACACACACACACACACACACACACACACACACACACACACACACACGGCAGTTAAGATAGTTATACAGCTAGTTTCTCTTAGTTCACTGATGGCAAGTTTTGTGTTAATACTTTTTTGGACGATATTTCATGCCTATATCTTATACTCTGAACAACCATTGTGAATATAACAATACCCAATGTATTAATTATTGTTACTGTACTCTCCTAACTAGCCTGTTTTGAAACTGTTTTACTGTTTTTTTACTTTTTTGTTTAAAATTTTAGAAATATGTAAAATACTTGGCACTGTGCCTAGTTCATTGAAGGTTTTCATTAGATGCTAATAACTTTGTATCTTTTCTTTCTCCATTCTGTTTTTGATTTAGGTCCCAAGAATTTCTGCCAGGAAGCAATGATATTGTTTTAAATATGGCACTGAAGCCGGGCGTGGTGGCGCATGCCTGTAATCCCAGCACTAGGGAGGCTGAGGCAGGAGGATTGTTGTGAGTTTGAGACCAGCCTGAACTACAAAGTGAGCTTAAGGCCAGCCTGAACTGCACAGTGAGACCCTGTCTCAAAAAAAAAAAAAGACAAAAAAAAAAATATATATGGCACTGAAAACGACCAGCCTTATGTCAGGCATCTAAGTCCTAGTCCCAGCAATGTCTCAATACTCCAGGGAAGCCTTAAGCATATCACTCTTTGTATCTAGTACCATTTCTCTCATTTCAAATGAAGCGTTGGGCCAGCTTGATAGCTCAGCAGACGAAAGTGCCTGCTCAGGCGACCAGGATTCGCTCTCTGGTGTGTTGTGCCTGCCCAGCCCACGGGCACACTGTGACAGGAATGGAGACTAGCCACAGTGGCGTGCCTGGAATTCCAGTGCTTGGGAAGCTGAGAACAGGAGAATCACTACAAGTCCAATGTACACAGTGAGGCCCTGTAGACCCTGTCCTAAATACATAAATACATGAATTAAAAAAAGAAAAGACTTCTACCATTAGCCTCATGTAAAACATATCTAGATCGCAGAGAGAATGGTGCCTGGAGTCTGTATTCAAGGACTTTTATTTCTGTGCTATATGGCTTGGGGCTGGTGAATCTCTCAAAGCCTCAGTTGCCTTACTCTTAAGAAAGGACATCTCTCACCTTCCCAGGCTTCTACAGTGGCACAGATATGAAGCTTACATTTTCTTTGAATTACCCAGAAGGAAGGGTCTTAGAAATTAACTTAGGGATGTTTTCTGGCAGAAGTTCATTCTTCACTATATAGAAGAAGAGTGTGACTTAATTTCATATTCCAGGATCCATAAAGTTTAGCCCATCTTGTAACTGCAACTGCAAAATGGAACTTTAAAAGTTAGATTTTAATTTTCCTTTAAAGTGACTCCTCCAAACTTCCTCAGGGTTAGGGCATAAATAGCTCCCCTACCCATCTTCACAGAGAGTGGATACACAGACCCTGAGAGCAGGGGTCAGGCACTACTACAGGCTTTAAAACACTCACTGGATTAAAGCATGTCAAATCCAAATAAACCTTTGCCTCTGGAGTTAAGTAAAAAGATGATGGGCCGCCAAGATAACTCAGTGGTTGAAAGCACCCGCTTAGGCAAACTTAGGCAACACAGGGACCACAGTTAGATCCCCAGCACTATATGCCGCGCTGGGAGAGATGAGCTGTCTACTGTTTACATTCTGCCCTTTGCTGTGCTGTGGGCACTGAGCCTCCAGAGGTGTCACATCTGGGTTCTTCAGTATTCCCATGAAGTTTTTTATAAACCTGTTGTACTTACCAGTGACTAGCAGAAAATAAAGGGTCGTCAACAATTAAGTCTGGGCATTCAGCCAGGGTACCAATTAAAGTGGCAACACCCACTCTAGTCTGGAGTGGATGACTGGAAAATACCTGACCCTCTCCAAACCCCCTTTACACTAATCCATCTCAGTTATTTACTGTTCCTTTCTCCTTTTTAATTTAAAACATCTAAATGGCAAGCACTCTGCTAACTGGTGCTGGAAGAGACCCAATAATAGAGGATGTGGTATCTGCTTTTTCAGCTCACAATTATACAAATCCAGAAACAATGCATCAAAACAGGAAAAATTAAATAACAAAATGAGACATTGTATAGCTGAATATCAAAAGGCAGTACAGGGAGTAAAAGTTTTAACAATCCTTTGCTTCAGTATCCTTTAGGCTGTAAAGAATCACTCTGCAAATCTTTATTCATCTCCAGCATTTCCTTGGCACAAATAGTATCTTTCCAGAGAGTGTGTGAGCTCATGAAAGCATGGTTTTTCTACTTTACGTGCAGGAATAACGTGCTCTAAAAGGAAAGAGGAGGCCTCCACTACCACTATGACATAAAAACAAAGAAGAAAAAAAAAACTCCTATTCATTTTCAAAATACCACACAATTCAGAGGTCAACTCATTCCATGAAAACTTCCTGTAGTAAGTAGTTATTAATACCTAACAAATTAGCAGAGTAATGCAACCAATCATTTAAGTATCTCTTGATTCTGTAGTCAAGTTTCCCAGACAGTTCTGATTGCAGCTGGCCTCCCCCACATACCCACAGTCAAATGTCAGTATTGAAGTAATTCAGTTTCACGCAGAGGTTGACTACCTGGCATCAGGATTGACAAAGTTACCAGTCTTTTCTCAAACTAGTTAGCCTGGTTTTTCAAGGTGGCAGGCTCAGAAATCCAACATAAGGAGTAGAATAAAAGTTCTCTTGAAGTCTAGGCTTGGAATTGATGCAGCATTAATTCTGACACATTCTATCATCCAAATTACTTGGGTAAGACTAAGACACTGGGTGTAAAGACAGACTTTACCTTTTTTTTTGTACTTTTATAGGGTCTCACTATGTAGATCGGATTCATAGTGATCTGCCTGTGTTCAGCCTCCCAAGAGCTAGGATTACAGGTGGACCACCACGCCCTGTCCCAATCACCATCTCAGCGTGCCTGGGGACTGGGCCAGCATGTATGTGGTCAAACCAGCCACTGTGTCAGGCTCTATCTTTTGATGTGAAGAGCTATAAATTCATGATACAAAAGTAAAAATAAAATCAAATTAAAAGCACTTATTATTTTGAAAAAAAAAACAGATTTTTTAAAAAAATATAGCCAAAATGACCATATTTCCAGAACTAACATACAGGTTTAATGTAATCCTAATCAAAATACCCAGAGTATTCTTCATTGAGTTAGAGAAAACAATCCTGAAATTTCTATATAACTACAATTGCAAAATCCATCATGGGCAACAGGCATAGGCAGGAGTCCTCACAATGCAAGATATTAAGTTATATTACAAAGCTAGAGTGACTGAAAACAGCATGGTGCTGGCACAAAGGACATCTGCAGAATAAAGGATGCAGAAATAAGACCACGCATATTCAGCAATCTAATCTTTGACAAAGTCACTAAAAACACACACTAGCTTCTTAAGCAAATGCTGCTGGGAAAACTGAATGTGCCCCTTTGGAAGACTGAATCCAGACTCACATACCTCAACTCATACTAACCTAAAACCAAAATGGACAAAAATTTATATATTAAAACAGAAGTAATCTGCTGGGAGATAAAATAAGTAAAACTCTGAGGACACAGGCCTAACAAGAATTTTCTTAATAGGACCCCAGTTTCAAAAGAAGAATCAACAAAGTTGATTGTATCAAATTAAAAAGTTTCTGCACAGCAAAGGAAAACAACAAAATGAAGAGATAATCTACAGAATGGGAAAACATTTTGCCAGCTATTCCTCAGTCAGAACACTAATATCTAGGAAATATAAAGAATGTAAAAAAGTAAAATTCTCCAAAATAAAAGAACTAATTAACAAATGGGCAACTTAAACAAATAAACACTTCTCAGTAGTACAAATGGCCAGTACATATGTTAAAAAAATGTTCAACATATCTGGTAATTTAAGATATGCCAATGAAAACACTACAGATTCCATCTGTCTCCAGAAAGAATGGCTTTCAAAAAGAAATCAAATAACAACAAACATTGGTGAGGCTTTGGTGGGGGCTGAGGGCAACGGAACCCTTCTACATTGCTTCTGGGAATGTAAATGAGTACAACCATTTCAAAAATCAGTATGAAAATTCCTCAAAAAACTACAATTAGGAATTACACTTGAAGGGCCAGGGAGATAGTTTAGTAGAATAAGTGCTTGCCTGGCAAGCACAAGAGCCTGAGCTTAATCCCTAGTTCAGAAAAAAAAAAAAAATTCCATTTGACCCAGCTATTCCCTTTTGAGGTATCTTCCCAAAAGAGTTAAAGACATCATTATATTATAGTACTACATGCATATCTGTGTTTATAGCAGCAGAATTCATAATAGCAAAGCCTTGGGAGCGGTCTCTATATTCATAAACAGGCTGATGATAATGAAAATGTGGTATTCATACACACTGGAGTCCTACTCTCTCATAAAAGATAAAACAAATCATTTGTAGGAAGATGGATGTGCCTTGAGACCATAGTGTTAAGTGAAATAAATCAGACAGATCCTTAAATATCACATAACTTCTCTGATATAAGAAGCCAATACATAAGTAGAAAAAAAGATAAAACCAGTAAAACAGATCTTTTGCCAAATGGAAAGCAACCAAGAGGTAGAGGGAGGATAGAAAGAAGGGAGGGGAAGGTCTGAGAAAAAGAACTAAGTGCCATAGGCACTGAGACATTGTGAGATTAATGCAAGTTATCTCCTCAACCCCAATTTTATTTCTGTTTCTATTAGCTCAGCTACTTTAGATACCTAATATACCTAGAATTATGAAATAGTTGCCTTTTGCAACTGATTCTTTTTAATTTAGCATAATATCTTCAAAGTTCATCCAAGTTTTAATAAAATGAAGGAGGGGTCTTGGGTGAGGCTAAAGCTAGCTGGAAAATAGACATGATCTGTTAATTACAAAGCTCAGAACACAGGTGCAGAACAGTTCCTAGAATCCTGCATGTGGACTTCTCAGGAGAACTGGAGCATGAGTAGGGTAGGATGGCCTAGCTGTGAGGCCAGAGTCAGAAATGTAAAAAATAAAAAGACGGCTGCCATTGAGCTCTCCCTAGCATCTCCCCAATAGCCTACTCTCATCCTGTGCTGTGTACTTCGTTTTTTCCCTAATTTTACCTGGTCCATAAGTGCCATGCAAAGACTATCTTTTCCCACCTTTAATAAATATATAATTTGTTATCATCCATGCTTTTGTTGACCAATTCTGTACTGAGGAGATCCTAGAAATCACCTCTAAAAGAAGACTCCAGAACCTCAAAACCCAGTGACAACATGATAAGATTTTCTTAAGTCTGAGTAATATTCCATGGCATGTGTGTGACCACATTCTTTTTATCCATTCATCAGTCCATGGATACCTGGGTTGCTTCCTTCACTTGATGTTTCACAAACATAAGTGTGCAAAAATCTCTGTAAGATCCTATTTTTAATTCTTTTGGATAAATGCCCAAAAGTGGGATTGTGGGTTCACATGGTAATTGTATTTTTGCTGAAGAAGCCTCCATACCATTTTCAGAGCATGCTACCATTTTACATTCACACTAACAATGTGTAAGTGTTCTGACTTTTCCCTATCCTCTTCAATACTTGTTAATTTTCTGAGTTTCAATTTGTTTTGTTGCTGGGTATTGTAATTGGCTCTGAGATGAGAACTCGCCCCTTTTAAGTGCACAGTTCTATGACTTTTGACAAATGCATAGCTTAGTATAATCAGTACTTCAATTCCTGTAATTTCTGTCACCCCAGAAGTTCCCTTGGATCCCACTGTACATCTCCAAGATGCTCAGGTCTCCTGACAGTTAGAAAAAGGTAGCCAAGTGACTTAGCTTATATACAGTAAGTCTGCCATACACACACAAACACACATGCACACATGCACACATACCTTGTGTTCTTCTGAAACCCTTGGCTGACCCCAATCCTAATTATTATGTCATTAACTATGCAGATTTGACTCTGTTGTGAACTTTGGCTGCCTTGATAGTTAATTCCTCTATGGGCGATAGAAGGTCAAAAATTCTACTGCTTGACAGTGGGGCTGAGTCAAGCTGCTAATGGCAAGATCATACTTGAGAGCAAACCCTCAACCCTACCCCAAACCCTTAAGTTTAAAACGCTTAACAGCAAGCCCTTTCAACACCAAGCCCCCTCAGCGCTCTTCTCACTGATCCACTCTGCAGAGTGTATACTCTTTTATCTTTCAGTTACATCTTTGATCTTACTGCTACTCTTGGTGTCCTTCTCATTTCTTTGTTTAGGATACCAAGAACCTAGTAATACCCCAACCTATTAACAGCCTAAGGATGTGGCCTTCTTGCTAGCAGAATCCCAAGGCCACAATAAGTACCATATGACGAAAGACTTTGTAGAACTGGCTTCTCCTGCTAGTGAGACTATGTAGTGTTTACGAATGTGTATCTGGTTTATTTCATTTATGAGTATGGTCTCAAGTTGCATCCATTTACCTATATGACTCTGTAGTTTAACTTTCTCTGTGGTTAAGTAGTACTCCAAGTAGTTGTTTTTATTTTTTTTCTCTTTTATTTGGCCCAAGATAACTCTACAGAGCCAGTTTCTCTTTCTTCACTATTACTGTTTCATTGCCAATATTAAATTATCTCAATTATTATAACTTTATAATAATGTTAAACCCAGATAATATGCTTCCTCCAAATTTTTTCCTCTATTTCAATATTTATTCTATATGGTTGTTTCATTTTTTTTGACACGTTAATGATATAAATGTGATTTACTGTAATATTTTCTTACATGCGTAGAGCATGACCATATCCAGCCCCTTTTCTCCTACCTTGTCAGCCTATCCCAACACCCTTCCAGTCCCTAGCAATCATTGTGCTGCAATTCTTTTTAAGTTTCTATATACAAAAGATAACATGTGACACCTGTCTTTCTGTGTCTGGTTTATTTCACTTAATGTGGTGTCTGTCTTCCTGCTCCACCTTGCTGCAGATGGCCAGATCTGTTGTGTATATGGACCCACATTTTGTTGTCCACTGTCTGTTGATGGGCACCTCAGTGGAGTCTATCTTTTAGCTATTGTGAGCAGTGACACAAAAAGCACGGACATGCGCAGACACCTTTTGTATGCTCACACTATCTCCTTTGCATGCACTGTACATCAAGAGTAGGATAACTGGGCATTTGATAGTTCTATTTTCAATTTTGTTAGGAAATTTTATATTGTTCTCCATAGAGACACCATTTCCACTGACGATGTCCAAGAGCTCTTTTTGTTCACATCCTTGCCAACATTTGCTACTTTTTAAACTTTGCTTTAGTCTTGTTTTGAACTGAACTTGCTCTTTGATTTTTTTTATAATGAGTCCTTTTTTACCACACATACGTAATACTATGTTTTTCTCTATGAATTGCTTTAGTTTTAGCTTTAAATTTTAATATATTGAATTTTTGTTTTTATTTTTTAAAGCAATTTTTCTTTTTTTTGTGGAACCAGGGATTGAACTCAGGCCCTTGGCAGGGAAGCGCTTATTCCACTGAGCCATCTCCCCAGCCCCCTGAATTTTTATTTTAATATAATTCAAATTCCATCTATTTTTCCTTTATCCCATGAATTTAGAAGTTTTTTATTTCCAAAACTGTGGAAGGAGTTTCTAGGTCTTTTTCTGTAACTAATTTCTAGTTTGATTCTGTTATCATCAGAGAATATCCTTTGGATGATTATTCTTCTTCTAAATTTTTTAAGGATGTTTTTGTGGTCCAAAATGTGGCTTATCTTGTGAAATAGTTCATGAATAGAATATATATTCTGCTGTTTTGGAGTAGAGTGTTCTAAATTTTTCAATTTAATTTTTTGGGGGAGGGTTGAGACAGGGTCTTGCTATGTAGTGTAGGCTGGCCTTGAACTCACTATGTAGTCCAGGCTGGCCTACAACTCTCGGTCCAGGCTGATCCTCCTGCCTTAGAGTTCCAAGTGCTGGGATGACAGGCGTGCCTCATCACACCAGCTAAATTCTAATTTTAATTAGATTTTTAAATGTTAAGTTAGTTTATAGTACTAAGTCCTCTATGTCACTACTGACATCCTTCCCATTTTTATTTTTTCTAGAATCAAAGAATTAAAGATTCTTCTAAACTTTGAATTTATAGTTATCCTTTCAATGCTACTGATTTTTCTTTGTGTATTTTGAAAGTCATTTGTCAGTTTTTTTCATATAGGGAATAATGTTTGCTACCTATTTTAGATAACTGACTCATTTTTCATTATTTAATATCTTGATTTACAATAATTTTTATTGTCCAGAAGCCAATTTTAATATTAATTATGCTATTTTTGAAGGTCAATATAGCAGACTATTCTTTAGCACTTCTTTATTCATACCTCCACCTTAGCAAAAGTCATATTTGCATCATGAGCTAGATGCTGAAAGCTTTGTTTACCTACTGACCCACAACAATGGAAAGGGGAAAGAGGAGATGAGCGTTTTGGACTAATGGATCCACAGGCTGAGTCAAAACACAAAGTGTGCAGTTACAGAGTGTGTGGGGAAGTGGAACTGCGTGAGGATGCAGGAAAGAAAAGTTGTGGCCAGAGTCAAGTTTCATTAAACAAACTTGGAGCCGGATTTAATATTTCCTACTAAGATCTATAGCAATTGGATACAAGAGGATTTAAGGCAGACCAGGGCTGTTTTTATATAATTTGTGCAAAGCATCTAGCATAATGCCTAAAAATAATGGCTATTGTCATCAGTAACAACAACTATAACTGCACAGTTTTCTGTGACCATTATAGAAACATTCAAATCAGGCCTCTACTACAGCGTCTGAGAGTCTGGCTCATATTTGTAGCATATTTTCCTGCCTATCTGTCTCTCATTATTAGATTATGGGTTCCCAAAGGCAGCAATCATGTCACACTTATCTCTACCTCCAGTAGCTATTTCTACAAATGATTATAAAATTAGAGCATAAAATATAGAGACTTTAAATGCTATTTAGCATTTTGATACCATGGAAAAATTAAATAAAGGAAGTTTAAGGGGCCAGCCAAATAGCTCAGCAGATTAAAGCACCTGCAAACAGACACAGGAGCCAGCGGTTTGATCACCCGGCCTGCCCTGTCAGCCCTGCCCCCTGAGAGGGACACTGAGAGGGTAATTGAGACTGGGCATGGTGGCACATGCCTGTAAGCCCAGCTCTTGGGAGGACTCTCACTACGAGTCCAATCTAGTAGTGAGACCCTGAACATCCTGTAGACCTATACATGTATAGGTCTGTTTAACTAGTTCCGACCTAAATAGAAGTGTGTTCAATTCAGTGCTGTTAGTGTTGATGGCTTATATGTTCAGGGAAATCTAAATAGAGGCTATTGTTTGCACATAAGATAACCTCTGTGTGCATCTGTCCAAAAATAATATTGAAGATATCTCTTTCAGGTTACTCAGGACTGCAGGCATGTCACCCTAATGTAACAATAATCATCCAATGTCTGAACACTATGCTTCAAAACTACACAACTCAAGACCAAATCTCTTCTTTTGATTCCCTGAGGATAAAACAGTGGGGGCTAAACTGCAGGGTGCTTCGAAGTCCCCTGCCCTTTAGGACTCAAGGCCGACTCACCAGCTCTGTGCTGTGAACTACTGGCCTCGCCCTTAGTGCCCTGCAGGAGCCATCCGGCCAAGCTCTTAAGCTTTATCTGGAGCTGCCTGCTCTTTGCACTGCAGGCACAATGGCTTCCTCAGGGTTCCTGGCATATCCCTGCCCAAAGCCCACATTCCATGCCCTCCTTGGAGACCTTCAGTAGGCATTCCTTTTGTCTTGAGAGCTTTTCTATTAATTATTTCAGTGAAGTGACTAAGAGATGGAGGAGAATGAGATTAACCTGGAAAGAATGTTAGATTTCAGTATCATCTCTTCAACCACACCCACCCTGATAGTAATCAGCCATGCTTGTCAGATACAGAACAAACAATAAAACACCCAAGGAATTTAACAAAGACAACTCAAAATAGAAACTAAATTGTGTGTGTGTGTGTGTGTGATAGAATAGCCTTTAATATTTCCCTTTTTATAAAATTACCGCTTAAAGTAGAAATGACATGCAACTGAAACTAAATTTTTTAAAGAAAATAAATAATTAAAAAAATTAGAAACAACAAAGAATTCCACTAAACAAGATAAGAATTCAACAATGGTTGTTATTTTGCATGTTGTCTTCAAATTAGTTGTTCAGATTACCAAATATAAGCATACAAAATTGGTCCAAAAAATTAAAAGAAAAAAGTAAGCATTAACTGTCCCTTTCTAGACCAGTAGATATAGTTTTTCCCATTCCTTCTTTCTTTTTCTCCTTTCACTCATCCCAATTGTTCCTTCCACTTGAGAAGTTCCTTTCCCTTTCACAATATCTATCGTACTTGTTGAATTTTACTTACTCTTTTATGTACATGTACTAGGGAGGCAATATGATGTTTACACACTTGAATCTGATTTATTTCATTTATGCACATGGCCTCTAGTTGCATCCATTTACGTCCAGTTTCCTCTAGTTTATCTTTCTTTATAGCTGAGTAATACTCCATTCTATAAAAATGCCACAATCCTCAGTTGATGGGTATTTGGGTTGTTTCCAAGACTTAGCTATTACAAATTGTGCTGTTATAAACATGGATGCACATACATCACTATGGTATGAAGTTTTTAATTCTTGTGGAAAGATACTCAGAAGAGGAATAGCTGGGTGGAATGTGGCCTCCAGTCTTAGGTTTGTGAGGAATCTCCACACTGCTTTCCAGGGCGGCTGCACCAGTCTACACTCCCATCAACAGTGGAGAAGGGTTCCTCTTCTCTCACATCCCATAAGCATTTGTTTCGGTTGATTTTTTTACGCTAGCCATCCTTTCTGGAGTGAGATGAAATCTCAGTATAATTTTAATTTGCAATTCTAGAATGACTAATGATGTTGAATGTTTGTTTTTCATATATTTATTTCCCTTTTGTATTTCTTCATCTAAGGATACCATGTTTCAATTGGGTCTTCCAATTTTGGTGACCTGATTTTTTTTTTTTTTTTTTTTTTTTTTTTTTTTTTTTTTTTTTTTTTTTTTTTTTTTTTTTTTTTTTTTTTTTTTTTTTTTTTTTTTTTTTTTTTTTTTTTTTTTTTTTTTTTTTTTTTTTTTTTTT
>PVKA01011038.1:0-14336 GCA_004027165.1 Ctenomys sociabilis | reverse complement strand
GATTTTCTCTTTACTCTCTTGGTGATTTTTTTCGACATGAAAACACTTTTTAATAAGATGCAATTCCAGTTGTTGATTCTTTGAAATATTTCCCAAGTTTCTCTCTCTCTCTCTCTCTCTCTCTCTCTCTCTTCTTGTACAAGAACTCTCTGCCTACCCCTAAATCTTCAAAATTTCTACCTACTTTCTCTTCTAGTAGATTTAATGTTTCTTTTTTAAAGTTTAGATCTTAAATCCATTTTGACTTTAGTTTAGTGCATGGTGATAGACCTGGGTCTAGTTTTAGTTTTCAGCATGTGGAATGTCATTTTTCCCAGCAGTATTTGTTAAAGGACTATCTTTCTTCCAATGAACATGTTTGCCCCTCTTATCAAAGATAAGGTGTCTCAGTGTGTTTGTAGTTGTGTCTGCATTGCCTAATCTGCTCCATTGGTCCTCAGGTCTGTTATTTTGCCAGTATCATGCTGATTTTATCACAGTAGCTTTATAGTGTAATTTCAAGTCAGGATTGTGATGCCTCCAGCCTTGTCTTTGTTGCCCAGAATTGTTTTTTTCTATTTTAGGTCTCTTCTAGTTCCAGATAAACTTTAGGAATGTTTTCTCTAGATCTGTGAGGTATACTAATGGTATTTTAATTGGGATTTCATTGAACATATATAACAATTTTGGGAGTATGGCCATTTTCACAATGTTGGTTCTTCCTATCCATAAGCAAGGCATATGTTTCCATTTTCTGAAATCTTGATCTTTTTCACAATACTATAATTTTTACTGAATAAATATTTTACTTCCTTTGTATTCTATGTTGAATACCAATGTCCTCTTTAAATAATGATAATTTCACTTGTTCTTTTTCTGTTTTTATTCCTTTTATTTCTCTCTTGTCTAATTGCTCTGGCTAATGTTTCCAGAACTATATTGAACAGGAGCAATGATAGTGGATATACTTGTTCTTGTTTTTAATTTTAAAGTGAAAGCTTTAAGTTTTTGTCCATTTAGTATGATTTTGGCTTAGTTTTTCATAGATGGTTGTTATTGGGTTGAAGTAAAGACTAATCTGATTTTCTGTGAGTTTTTATCATACACGTGTATTGACTTTGCTAAAAGCTTTTCTGCATCTCTTGAGATGACCATGTGGTATTTGTCTTTGGCTCTGTTGAAATTATGTATTGCACTTATTATTGTGCATATTGAACCATACCTGCATTCCTGCAATGAATCATAGCTGGTGGTGGTGTATAAGCTTCTTCATGATTTGCTGCTTGCTACTATTTCATTGAGTATTTTTGTATGTATGTCCATCAGGAATATTGGCCTGTAGTTTTCTTGATTGGGTCTTTCTCTGGTTTTGGTATCAGAGAATGAGTTAGGAAGAATTACTTCCCTTTCAATTTCATTAAAGAGTTTGATGAATACTTGCATTAATTTTTCTCTAAACTTCTTGTAGAATTCACCCGTATACCCATCAGAATCTGGGCTTTTCTTTGTTGGTAAGTTTTTAATTAAATTTTCAATTCATTGTCTGAGATTGTATTATTCAGAATATTTATATCTTCTTGATCAGCTTTGGCAATTCATATATTTCTAGGAATCTGTCCATTTCTTGTGTGTTCTCCACACTAGGGGAGTAAAAATTTTTGAAGTAGGAATTGATGATCTTCTAGATTTCCGTAGGATATATGGTAGTTTCACCATTTTCATTCCTTACTGTATGAATTTGAGTTTTTCATTTTATTTTTTAATAATTTTGGCTAGGATTTTATCAATTTTATTTGTTCTTTAAAAGTACCACTCTTCAATTCATTAATTCTTTATATTGTCTTCTTAAATTCATATTAAGTATATGGGTATAGTTTATTTATTTATTTAGTTAGTTAGTTAATATGGGGTCTACAGGGTCACACTGCACAGATCCAGACTCAGCGATCCTCTTATTTTTAGCCGCCCAAGCACTGGGATTACAGGCATGGACCACCATGTCCAGTCTCAGTCGCCATCTCAGCATGCCCTGGGGATGGGACCAGCATGGCATACCGGTGATTGAACACTTGTTTCTGCACCTGCCTAAGCAGGTGCTTTAGTCTGCTAAGGTATCTGGCTGGCCCTTGTATTATTTTCTTAGTCTCAGTTGTGTTAATTTCTGCTCTGATCTATAATTTCCTTTCTTCTTTGGGCTTTGGGATCGACTTGAGCCTCCTTTTCTGGAAGCTTAAGGTGCAGCATAAGGTTTACTTGTGCTCATTCTCTTTTCCTGATGTGGGTTTTCACCACTATACATTTTCCTTTCAGGATGGCTTTCAATGTGCCCCCAGGTTCCAGTAAGTCATATCTGCATTTTCATTTGATTGTAAGTATTGTTTAATTTCTTCCTTAATTTCATTTGTGACCTGCTAGTTGTTCAAGAAAGGGTTAATTTCCATGTGAAACTAAATTTTTGCAAAGGAGACATTTTATTTCTCTTAGATTGGACAAAGGAGCATAACTTGTGCTGTACCTTTTTCAGATATCACAAAATTCATATTTCAATTGACTTCTAAATCTAGTATTCTTTCTCACATCAAATTATCAGTGTTAACTAATGATAAATTGTGTGGCATAAGAAATGGAAAAATCCACAACTAGGAAAAACTGATTTAAGAATTCATATGTTCTTAAAATGCAAAGTGCCCAAAGATATTTTAATAAAACCTATGGACTCATACACAAAGAGTAAACACAAGGATACATAATTCATTATTTGTCAGATTTAACCAATCTTTATGCACCAAACAAGTAAAGAAGAACAGTATAAAGTGATCTTGTCCCCAAGTACAGTATGAAGTGTTAATACAACTGGTTTTGGGATCAGAAAAGAAAGTAAAAACACCCAAATCCACCATTATTTCCCTTATCTTTTATCATACTTTCAAAGTACATAACTCATGACATCCTCATAAAGATCAAGTGAGATAATGTATACAATATTTAGTGCACTGCCCGAGACAGAGTATGGGAAAATGAGTATTATCATTTTTATTCTTAAACTTTAAAAATGAAGTTAAAGCTTGCATAAAGTTTGATTAACTTAAAAGATGAAAATGATACAGGATATGCTCACATAATTTTAAGTGACCACTTAAAATTATGAGTAAATAACTATGAGTAAATGACTATGAATAATTCAAGCATGCTTCTGTTTTCATTTACTTCTGAAACAAATGGTTCATTCATTGTACTTTGTGCCATGATTACCGCTCAGAAACATGAAACATTTGTTAAACCTCATTCTCCTTTAAAAATAAAAATAAACTCCACCAAGCAAATGGAAATAAAATAAATTTCTAGTATAGTGAATCAATCATATTAGCTACTGAGCTACTTCTCCCTGTAAAACTTCATTAAAATAAAGTGTATGATTTTTAAAGGACATAAAGCCAAGACAAAGAAAGTAGAATAGAAGACAAGAAACCATGAAATTCTAGTAGCTAGAATTCAGTAGAGCAGGAATAACTGATGTAGAAGACACGGAAATGCTACTGCTAAGTGATCAGTGGGAAGAAGCAGTATATACTACAGAAGCTTTAAAAAAAAAAAAAGCACAGATTCCTCATAATGAGAAAAGGAAAATTGCCAGAAAGTAAAACTAAAATTAAGAATAATTGAAAAAACATTTAAAACTAGGCAAAATGAGACAGCATATCACATATGCTGAGTGGCTATAATGAAAAAGAGAAACGCAAGTGTTACATAGGACATGGTGAACTGTGGTCCTCATACACTGATCTTGGGGTGTAAATGGTTCCACCCTTTGCAAAAGAGAACAACAGTTCCTCAAATGAATAAGCTCAATTATCTTATAATACAGCAATTCTTCTTTCCAACAGAAAGGAAATCATGGCCACACAAAAAACTGAAACATGACTATTTATAAGAGGCACTGATCATGACATCCAAAAAGTATAAAAAAGTAGAAACACTACCACTTATAACTGTACAATAGAATATTATTTGGCAATTAAAAAGACTGATACTTGTTAACACACAGATGTATCCTGAAAATGTGCTGAGTGAAAGAATCCAGTGAGAAGAAACCAAATTATGTCATCCCATTTCCATCAAATGTCCAGATAAGACCAATTTACATAAACAGTAGATTAGAATTTGCTTCAGTCTGGGATAGGAATGGGTGAGTAGAGAACAGAACACGTGGTGAGAGAGCAGTGGCTGGTAAGGGGTGTGTGGATTCTTGCTGGAGTAATGAAAAAGTTCTAAACTCAACATGCTAGATGCTTAACTCTAAATGCACAAAAACCATTGAATAATACACAGTACATGGATGCATTTTATGGTATGTGAATTAGATTTCAATAAAGTTTTTCAAGAAAATAAGGCAGATCTTTTCTTTGGAAAAGGTAAACAGTGAGATTTTTCTAGTTCACGCAGTTATGTACATTAAGGTTAAACTGCAATTTTGAACTAAAATTAAACTCTGAGGCTCCTTCTCCCTTTTCTTTCTCAGAAAACTGATGGATCTCCAGAGAATCTGACTAGCTCAAAGGGGCTCACAGTTCACAGAGTGAACTCATGCTGGGAGCTACTAGTTTCGAATCCCTGCTCTTCAAGAGACAGCCAAGACAGATACTTGAGGAAAGCATCTATTATAAAAGTAGAAGTTTGGGGACTGGGAAGATGGCTCAGTGGAATAAGCGCTTCCCCAGCAAGTGCGAGGGCCTGAGTCCAATACCCAGTTCTGCCAAAAAAAAAAAAAAAAAAAAAAAGTAGAGGCACACAAAAGCAGTCAGGAGGAAACCTACCTGGAGAAAGCAGGGACTAATGAAGGAGATATCTACATCTATATCTATAGTGTGTGTGTATCTGTATGTGTGTGTGTGTGTGTGTGTGTGTATTCTAATATTTATATGAGAAACATGTAAGAGGACATTGCAGGTGTGTGAAAGAAGAGAGTATTGTTAAATATTCAAATACATACACGCATGAATCACTATTCAATGATAAAAATGATAATTTATCAAGCCATGTACAGATGTGGATGAATCTTAAATTCATACTGCTATATAAACAAAGCCATCCTGAATAGGCTGCGTATGCTAATTCAAACTATGTGATATTCTGGAAAAAGTAAAACTACAGTGACAGGAAAAGATCTGTGATTGCCAGTGTTTGGGAGAAGTGTTAAATAGGTGGAGTACTGTAGACTTTTTAAGAGACAGTAACAGTCCATATGATACTGTAATGGCAAATATGACATTATGCACTGTCAACTCACAAGAAATTCACAAAAACTTGAATTTAATGTGTATATATTTAAAAATTTTAAATATTAAAGCCAAGTGATATCAGGGTGCAATACATGTTATAAAATAGCTGTATTACAAATGAAACAGCCTCCCTGAAAAGAGGAGGACGAAGAGCCTCTCCTTTTTGCTTTTGTCATTTTTTTTGAGACAAGGTTTTGCTATACAGTTCAAACTGGACTCAAACTCACTTTGTAGCCCAGGATGGCCTCAAACTACCAGTAATCTTCCTACCTCAATCTCTGAAGCACTGGGTTAAAGGCATATACCACCATGTCTGGCTCAGCTTTTTAAAAATTACAGTATTTCAAACATCTGACCATTGAATTATCTAAATAAGTTTAAAAATGTTCACAAGTGACCTCTCCAAGATGATACAAAATATTTAAAGATAGTGGTGCTAGTCACAAGATGTTTACTATTGCAATAAAAGAAATCTTATAGGTTATCACAAATGTTTGAGAGTATATTAACAGTCCATTCTTTCTCCTAAATTTCAAAATTACCCTTACAAAAAAGCAAAATAAACATTTATGTCATCACTTAGGATAGGAACTTCCATATTGTGTTATCTTCTCCCATCTTCCACAACCTTGAAAGATAGTGATTTCCATTCCCATCCCCAAGGAACAATAAATAAATAATGTCTAACATTGAAGAACATGTGGCACAGATTCCATGGGTGTTTATTGGAAATAAATATGAAAATGAATAATTTAAACACAAGTTACAAATATCAAACAGCTTATATGAGTTGCTAAGTGTGGAAACATACGATGAAATTCTTATTTTGGAAGTTTATTCTTCAATATTCCCTGTAATTTTTAGAAAAAGGCCTCAAAAGGGATGAGAGTTGAGCTGGGCCTTGAATATGAACAGACTATAAGTGGATGGATGAGAAAAAATATTTCAGGTTGAGGTGGCTAGAGACAAAGCAACTCAAACAGGTAAGAACATGAGTAAGGGAAGGGTGAAACAGGTTAAAGGACTTTGCTAAGAGACTTTCAACTCTATAGTTTTTTAAACTTATGCCATATACAGGGTGTGCAAACTATTGATTGTACAACTCTCTTAATATACTAACAAATATGGAAAATCATCATACACATAATTGTTAAAGAATGTAAGAACTGGAAGACTGTTAAAGTTTCCCAGGATGACACACACACATATGTGACAGAGTTGGAATATGAACAGATATTTCTGGTTCCCAAGTTATATACATATTTTGCCTACAAAGTTTGACTTCTCATCCACAAAAAAAGGAACTCAAGTCTGGAGAAGTTCATTAGTTTTTATTAAAGGAAATTCTGTGAAGCTTTTCCACGTTTACCATGATTCCAGTAAATCATGCTATTTCCTCCAATTTCTCTAAAAATACAGATAGTGTAACAGAATACAAATTATAAATGGAACACAGCTACTACACTCTCATCTAAAAACAGGAGTCACAAGTAGAAGAGAAGATTAGGGAGAATTCTATTAGGTTTGTGTTTAACTGGAGTCTTTGTTAGATAAGCTTTGTATTTCTAGGGAACCCATCTCAAAAAATGTCCCCAGAAACCATTTGGAATTCTATTTTGGCAGATCTTATAAACTCTTTATATGTATATGTGCTCACTCGAATTCCAAAGATTACTTTCTTCTCCAGCTGTGATTTACTCCTTTGGCCAGTATAAGGTGTATGCATTTCCTTGGCCTGATAGTTTAAATGACCTCTAATCATGACCCTCTTTGAAGATTTAGACTTAAAAGGAGAGTTGTAGCTCTCTTCCTCAGCCCCATGCTAGAAGATACATCATGTTTCTACCTTTATTCCTTCTCTTCAACTCGGTGGAAACCTGATAAGAGCCAGGCCCAAGGCCTGGTGAAAATGAAAACTGATGAAAAGAGACAATCCCTAAGCTACTGCAAAGGAGTATTTTGTACCCTGCCCCCAATTTTTCCCAGGAATTGAGAAAGACTTTCTTTCCCTTCTCAAGAAGACATTACAGCCGGGCGTGGTGGCGCATGCCTGTAATCCCAGCACTAGGGAGGCTGAGGCAGGAGGATTGTTGTGAGTTCGAGACCAGCCTGAGCTACAAAGTGAGCTTAAGGCCAGCCTGAACTGCACAGTGAGACCCTGTCTCAAAAAAGACAAAAAATAAAATAAAATAAAAAAAAAAAAAAAAAAAAAAAAAAAAAAAAAAAAAAAAAAAAAAAAAAAAAAAAAAAAAAAAAAAAAAGACATTACACACTTAATTTGAATTAGTGTTATTTAAAAAGTAAATAAATTGAGTCTGTTCATTTAAGAACATGGAAAACTGCTTGATAAAGTACAAATATTTTCTAGAATGCTTTCATCTTATTGTGATACAACAAAAATGAAAATTAAACAGATGGGGAAATTAGTTCTTTCATTGCCTACATTTCTCAATTTGTTGAGAAAGTAAGCTATAAAACAGACTAACGTATGCTATAGTATTTCTTGCAAATATTTTTAGGAGTGTGAATTATTCATAATTTAAAATTTTATGTATACCTAGTTTCAAGTTTCATCTTCATGGCTGTTTAAAACTTAATTTTTTTGCCATTTTTGAACAATCTCCTTTTAATTTTCATCTATTACATTTTTAAGTGAATGTGAAGATTATATCAATCTTTCTTACTGGATGTCTACTATGTATAGAACTCATATTTCCTAGTGGAAATTACTAATACAGACATTTAAAAAATATTAAGTAGCCTCTGTCAATGTTCTTCCTGTGAAGAGGAATGGTCTGATAAGTATGTTTCAGAGGGTGTTTTCTTCCAATAAAGTTTGTAACCGTGATATTCTAGACTGTTAGCTACTAAGACGCACTGAGCAATTTACTATAAAGTTTCTCTACGTGCTTGTGAAAGGACTTGGGCATCTGCACCTCACAGATAGTCTGTCCTTTGAACACCCCCCCTTTCTCCACTCAAGACTACTAAAAAGTAGGGCATGCAGTTAAGTACTGTGTCAGCATGCTGCAAACTGCAAAAATGTTTAGCTCAAAAAATAATAAGCAGTGAGCATGAAAGGAAAAGTATGTAGCAGCCACACAACTGTGTTACCAAGATGCTCACACATCCTGTTTAGGACAGCATTGCTCAGGAGGGGAAAGTCACCTAGTGATGATAAAAGTGAGCTCAGGAAAAGTTCTATTTCTGTTTTCTTTCTTCTGCAAGACTCTTGCCCATCCCCATACCCCTGCCCAACTCTACTTCCCAATTACAGTAATTAAAAAGGAGAACATATCCCAATGGAATGCTTCTTTGTTTGAAACTTCCTTACCAGAAGTTTATTGTTTTTTTTTTTTAAAAGAGATATGTAACACTTAATGCTACATAACTATTGTGCACAAGTGATTTTTCTATAAATACTACATAAAATCTTTTTACAATGCTTGCTGATAGTCATTTATCTTGCTTCTAGATTTATCAAACTCTATTAAAATTTAAAACCTTCCTACCCACTATAGCAACCCTACTCCTGGGACTCTATCTCAAAGAAGCAAGTGTATCACTAGAGAAAGAAATACAAAGACACTTACTATAGCATTATCTATAATGTCAAAAAATTAAAACAAAATCAAAGTTCAATGATTAGGAGACTGTTGAGTAGACAATGCTCCACCTAAATTAGACTACTGTACTGGCATTTAAAATACAAATACAAACTATATCCTAATAGATAAATTATTTCCTCCAGGTAATGCCAAATGAGAAAATATGACCATTTTTAATGATTTTAAGTCCTATATTTTTTAAATCAAGACAAAAACATCAGTGTATACATATTAAGAGGTTTTGGGAGTTACCATGTGAACAGGGTAAAGGAGGCTGAAGTGGTTGAGGAGATAAGGTGAAAAGAAAAAATTCACTATGAAAACATGTTCTGGAGCACTTTCATGTATTATCTGAAATTCCATATGAACTGCTATTAACATATTTTAAAAATAAGCTTAGGCAGTAATACTTGAAATTCACAAATCTGTGATAATCCATGGAAATTAGAAATCAAGATAGGAAATAGATCTGGGGATGTAGCTTAATAGCAGGGCACTTGCCTTAGCATATGCAAGGCCCTGAGTTTGATCCCCGGCACAGTAACAACAAAAAATTAAAGCATTGGACCAGCGAGATAGCTCAGTGGACTGAGTGCCTGCTCAGGCAAGCACAAGGATTAGTGTTTGATCCTGGGCACCACACACCAGCCCCCCAGCCACTAAATCCAGGCATGGTGGCTTACACTTGTAATCTCAGCTCTGGGGAGGCTGAAACAGAAGGATCACTACGAGTCTGAGCTGTGTAGGAGACCCTGCACCAAATACATTAAAAAAAAAGTAAATCATCTAAGGCAATTAGTTAATGATGAACAGGTACTGCTTAGTATATTACAACCATAGTATAATTTAAAATTCTATTACATTTAAAGACTTTATTTCCATTATATAATATCTGGGACTATGTAACCACTACTATTTAATAACTTTAACTGAAATTTTTGTTGAAAACTGTGTGGATGACAACATGTTAGTTCATTTAATGTATCTACTGAAAGTGTGAATCAGATGAAGTATGTGGTATAAGGTTACTAAGCTAACAAGTAGCAAGCCAAGGTTAAAATTCAAATTGCTTGACCCAGAATCTGGAATCTTCTCTATTGTCTGATCTGTTTTCTTACTGTTGTGAGTGAGAGATTGCCTCTGTATTGTAACCCTTTTTTTTTCCTGGAAAACCTAACGTGGTAATATCCCAACCTTCTTAGCTGATGTAAATCTGGTGCCCAGGCACAGGGCTGGTGCAGCATGTGATGCACTGGATCAAACCCTAGCCCTGTGCTTGTCTAAGACAAAATATCAACTGTTTATTATCCCTGGCTAGTGAGTACACTGGTATCTGTTATAAAGATGTTTACATTTAGTGACCTTTTCTATTTTTCAATAAAATCAACATTATAACTGCACAAGTCTTTTAATGTTTAAGCAAAATGAAATGGGTTTTTAAAGATTATATTGGAAAGAGACTTACTAACTCATTTTGGATATAAAGTGTTAGAACTGCTCATGAATACAAGGAGTGAGGGGGGTAAAGGAACGATATTTATGAATTTTAAATCTACTTTTGCTTGTAGACTTACTTTTTGCTTGAAGTTTTTGTTTTGTTTTTATGTATTTGGTTGTTGCAGGGTCTCACAATGGAGCTCAGACTCATGGTGATCCTCTTGCTTTTGCCTCCCCAGCACTGGGATTACAGGTGTGCACCACTATGCCTGGACTCTGGCAGGCTCAGCCCCCCCTAGGGGTGGGGCTGGCATGGCACATGGTGCTGGGGATCCAACCACTGTCCCTGTGTGCCTGACTAAGCTTGCCTAAGAAGGTGCTTTAGGGGCTGGGGAGATGGCTCAGTGTAACAAGCGCTTCCCTGGCAAGCACAAGGGCTTGAGTGCAATCTCTGGTTCCACCAAAAAAAAAGAAGGTGCTTTAGTCCCCTGAGCTATCTCACCAGCCCCTGGAGTTTGATCTTAACAGTGCCTCAGTTGGGTAAAAACATGAGAAGTATGAAACGAAGAAGTATGTTCCCTTTTTTTTTTTTTTTAATGTATTTAGTACATGGTCTACAGGATCTCACTACACAGATCGGACTCATAGTGATCCTCCTGGTTTCAGCCTCCCAAGTGCTGGGATTACAGGCACACACCACCACACCCAGTTTCAACTACCATCTCAGCACACCCTGAGGGGGGCCAGCATGGCATGCTGGAGATCAAACCCTAGTCCCTGTGACTGCCTAAGCAGACACTTTAATCTGCTGAGCTAGCTGGCCAACCCTCTGTATTCCTCTATTAAATGTCCCTTGAAAATAGTTGCATAGGATAACTACTTGCTAATCACTTTAGTCATAAAGATGTGAAAATTATACTTCCTTATTTTATTGAAAGTGCTTTTAACCCTAAATAATGATTGATTGGAAATTTTCATGTTTAGTCAACCATACTGTAACAGACTACCAGACATGTAGTATCTTATAGCAATTCAAATTTGTCATGGTTCTGGAAATCAGAAACCTAAAAGAACTTCCAGGGAAGTTTGTGTTTCCCTGCCCTGTGCAGCTTGGCTGTTGCCTGCATTTCTTAGCTAATGGCCTCTTCTTCCACTTTCAAAGTACATCACTCAAATCTCAGCCTTTGTTCTCACATTGTCTCTCTTTACTCTTCCTCCCCATTTTACGTTTATTTTCATTCATTCATTTGTTCAGTCATTTTTTTGTTTGTTTGTTTGGCTTTTTTTTTTTTTTTCATTTAGTACAGGGGATACTGGGTCTACAGGGCCTCACTACGTAAATCAAACTCATACTGATCCTCCTGTTTTCTGTCTCCCAAAGTACTGGGATTACAGGCACACACTACCATGCAGTTTCAATCAGCAGCTCAGTGCACCACAGGGTTGGGACCAACATGGCATTCTGGGAATCAAAACCCAGCCACTGCACTCTGCCTAAGCAGGTGCTTTAGTCCACTGAGCTATCAGGTCAGCCCTCATTTGTTTTCTTAAGCCCAGTCTTACTTTTTAATTTTAGGCTGGCCTTAAGTCTGCAACAATCCTTCTTCAGCCTCCCAAATGATTGGATAAGGGCACACGCCACTACGCCAGCTTCTTTCCAAAGGATATATGGATGGGCTTATTTGGATCATGCAGAATAATCTCCCCATCAAAAATCTGTAATTTAATCACATTTGCAAAATCCCTTTTGAGGTTGTGGACATCTTTGGAGGCATTAGTCTGCCTACCTATAGCCATTAAGAAATTTTACTGGAACTGAGCTTTTCATTGTTACCTGTTGTTGCTTCAAAGCATAAAACATTAACTTTTTGGAATTATATATGCACACACACACAGCAGTTTCACCTGGAATCAACAAAGTAAAAAACATTTCTATCACAGCTAAGAAGTTCTCAGTATCTTCTAATATTAGATAGGAGAAATACTGTATTTTTAGTAACTCTTAAATGGTTTCAGAATGTTACAATGATTATCAAGTTGTGAGAATGATTCTTACCTTATACCCATTTCTTGTCTTCCAAATGTACTGAAATGTACTTTTCATTTATATTCAAAGGTATAATGTGCTTCAAAAGAGCCAACTTGGTAGGGGAGGCTCTTAGCCCAAGGATGTTGCCTTTATTCTCAAGATTTTTACAGCTTCATTTTTGGAACTGTCTTTAAAGACAGTTCACCAGACACAGGAAAACACAGCTCGTTATTTTAAGGTCACAAGGTACTCCGCTTACTCTGTCTTCTTCCCTTACCCATTGTTTTAATCCACTTAGTTTCCTCCCCACTCCTTCCTCTGCAGCGATCAGTGCCAGAGATCTGTGAGGTGAGGGAAGGCCTGGGGAGCAGGACAAGGCTGAGAAGGCGCTGGGGGAGCATCTTGCTCATGAGGTGACAGAGTCTGATATAAGCTTATTTGTATCAGACTCAAGACTGTATTTTGTATTTTGTACTCAAGTCCATTTTTCACATTACTAAATGACAATGTTTTACCCTTTGTTGAGTATCAAGAAGTCATGTCATTGAAACAAATGTATGCTGAGAATTATATGTAACTAAATCTAAAGTCTCATTAGTTTCCAGTTTCAATATTGTTTTAAATACAATGGTATACTCAAAATTTTTTATGTATTACTATTTTATAGAACAGATGGGATCATCTGGAGCGAAGTACATTTGAAAGTAGAGTGGTTTCTTTTTCTAGTTTCTCTACTAGAGGTTGTGGACATCTTTGGAGGCATTAGTCTGTCTAACTGTAGCCACGTAGAAATTTAACTCACACTGAACTTTTCATTGTTCACTCAGTTATTGCTTTAAAGTATACACTAAATTTTGTGCTAGAGAAGTTTTCTCTCTACTAGAGAAAGTAGAGAAGAAATCTAAAAAAAAATCTTATTTACTGATCCTTTTCAAAACATAGTTTAATGGCTTTCTTAGAATAGCTTCTAAATTCATAGCTTTCCAGTTCTAATGATAAAAGTTTACTAGATAGGCATATGGATAAATGAAGAAACTATTGATAATGTTATCACATGAAATATTTAAGAATATAGGCTACAAATGTTTTTAATACTGTTTATATATAAACAAAATTCACAAAAGCTTTGATATTTTCAATTGCTGAGTTCATATAATATTTGCTAGTTTCTTTCACAGGCTCCATTCAGAAGAAAATATTTAATATAGTCTATTAAAATACTTACATATAAATTATTCTTGGGCCAATTAAGCTTACTCAAAGAAATAGGTCTATAAATAAATACAAAAAGTCCTACTTAATATTATAATCTCATATGCCTGCCCCCTTAACAGGACAGACTTCCTTTATTTAACACAACTACCATTTGGATTCCTCCAGGAGCTCATCCTCTTATAGCAAAGCAAAAATCACTAGATCCTAAAGACACAATATAAAAGTTATAGCCACTGTGCATGTGTGGCCAATACACATTTGAAAGGTAGTTAGTCTGCACTGAGATGGCAGTAAGCAGTAGAGATCTAGTTTTCATTACACAGCTATCCCAATCACAAATTCACTATCATAGTTTAAAATCAGCCTGATACACAGGGAACTCTGAGACAATCACAATAGCTGAGAGGAAAGGATTTATTTAATCTGGCAAGGTGACTCCCTAAAAGAGCAGGAAAGAGCTATGTAGGAAAAATGAAGATGGACAAAAAGAATTAAGTGAAGCCAATATCATAAATCTAAAGGAAGATAAGCTTCAAGAGGGAAGTGGTTAACAATGTTCACATGCCCCGCCAGCCCTGCCTTAGGGTGTGCTGAATAAGGGATGGAGTTTGGGAATGGTGGCGCGCACCTATAATCCCAGCACTAGGGAGGCAGAAATCAGGAGGATCACTATGAGTGTGGGCTGTATAGTGAGACCCTGCACAAAAAAAAAAAAAAAAAAAAAAAAAAAAAAAAAAAAAAAAAAAAAAAAAAAAAAAAAAAAAAAAAAAAAAAAAAAAAAAAAAAAAA
>PVKA01011037.1:41146-53467 GCA_004027165.1 Ctenomys sociabilis | reverse complement strand
GATGTATTAATTTATTGAATCTGTATTGTTAAGGTGTCTTGAAACTGTCTCAGTGACATTTGTACTTCAATAAAATGAAAGGAAAAAATAAAAGAAAAGAAAAAGAAAAATCTAGGATGGAAAAATTATATATATAACTGTCATATATATATATAATATATTATATATATGTAACTGTCATATATTTAATATATATTATATATATATAAAACTGTCATATATAGTTTAGTAAACTATAAATAATAGTCATATATAAACTTAGTAAACTATCATATGTATATATGTTTACTAATTTCTCATAGTACATTGAAAAGAAAAATTTGTACTAATATTATTTGGACAATTTTTCCTGTCTATATCTGGTACTCTGAGTAACTACTTTGAAGATATCAATATGCAACTTTGAAGATATCAATTAACCATCTTTATTCTCCTCTTACCTTGTTTTGAAAACTTTCTTTTGTTTTTCTCTTTAAAATGTTTTTTTTTAAATGGCAGAGAAAGAGAATTGTGTTCTAATGAGATGACTTGGACTGGCAGCCTCTAGATAGCTTCAGGATGGGCTGGTCACCAAACAGGCCAAGGAATAATTAGAAACCTGTAAATTTGAGCCCTGATCCGTTTCTGGGAATGAAAGAAGCTGAAGACTGAGTTGATCATGGATGACCAATGATGTAATAGACCATGCCTGCACAGTGAAACTTCCATTAAAAAACCCAACAGAAAAAGACTCAGGGACTTCTAGATAGCTGAACACCTGGATAGTAGTATGCTCAAGGGGGTAATCAAAGACTTCTGCCCCATTCTGCATAGTTTTCCTACATCCGTCTTCCTCTGGTGTTCAGGGGCATCCTTTGTAAAATCTTTTGTAATAAGGCAGTCCATGTAAATAAACGCTTTCCTAAGTTCCATGAGCCACTGTAGCAAATTGGTTGAACCCAAGTTGAATGTCATGGAAAGTCTGATTTCTAGCTGGTCAGTCAGAATCACAGGTTATAACCTGTGATTGTGTTGGCCTTGAATATGGGGGGAGGGCATTCTTGGGGCACTTAGCCTTAATCTTGTGGTATCTAATTCTATCTCCAGTGAGACAGTGGCAGAATTGAATTTTATAAGAGGACATTGAGTTGGTGTATGCTGCAGAACTGTTTGGTTGATGTGTGGAGAAATAAACCCACACAGCTGGTAACAGAAGGGTTGGTTATGTGAGTAGTGAGTAGTTAAGTGCTTTCTTTCTTTCTTTCTCTCTCTCTCTCTCTCTCTCTCTCTCTCTCTCTTTCGTCATCTCCCCACAAATATATGTGTGACTCTTATTAATAAATAATTTCATCTTAGTTTGTTTTGAAATAGTACAAATCAAATATAATGTTTTTAAATGTTTTATTGCTAAAAAGAAATCTCTTATATTAATTCAGAAACATCCTTTTTTTCTTTCTGCCAAAGTAACTCATTTTTCCCTCATTTAATTTCATATGGAAGCTGTTATGGTTTGTGTCTAGTTGTCCCCCAAAGCCTCTTGCAGTCATGTGGTGGCTTCTGGAGATTGATTGTAATTGATTATTGTAATTGATTATATGCTGCAACTGCCCTGGGACAGGTAATTTGCATTACAGTGTAAGGGTGGAAGAGAGGCTAGCTAGCTGCCACTCTGTTTTGCTCTCTGCTGTTTGCCACCACCACAAAAGGTTGCTATCTGCCTTGTGCTGCTCTTAGAGCCAGGTGAGTATGCACTGAAACCTTCAATAACTGTGAGCTAAACAAACCTTTCCTTCCTTTTTCCCAGCAACAAGAGAAAAGTACCTGAGACAGAAACTCAGTGTTGTAGCTTATGTCTAGTTGTTTCCTCAAAGCCTCCTGAAGTCATGGGGTGGACTTCTAGAGTTTGTGATTAACTCTTGATCCACTGGGATTTCCTATTTGAGTGGGCCTCCCTGCCTGGGGCAGATAGCCTTTAGCTAACATAAGGCAGACAAACTTCCTTTCCGTTGTTGCTATTCCTCCCTTTTGCTTTCTGCTCCTTGCTACCAACTTTGTTAAAGGTCATAACCACAATAACCTTTGCTATTGGCTTCTGTAATAGGCTTGCTTAACAATTAATCTTGCGATTTTGGGGCTTAAATTGCTGTACCTCCCCTTACTCGAGGCTCCTCTCTGTCTCTTGGACTCAGGGTGCCGCTGGGTACCAGCTAAAATAAAGTGCTTCAAATTTTTGGACTCTTCCCGTTGCAAGGAAGAGTAACTAATACACTTAGTAACACTGTAATTCTAAAGATACAATGTGTAGAAGTATAGTCTATTTAAAAGTGAATTTTGTGAGTCAGTTGTTTCCTTCAGTTTCTAGACTGTATAAGGACAGTTCTTCAATTGCTGCTGCTAATGCAGATTCCATAACATGAGCAGTAGTAGGAATTATTTTATGTGAGCAATCTTTCCACTGTGGACATTTGAAATGCAAATTCCCCTAATATAGATGGAAGAGTGAATAATGCTACTGATAAGACTAGTACATTTACAAAATAAAATTTGAATTAAATAAACCACATTGACCAAAAAAAAATGTCCTTTTAGGGTTCTCACTGTGCTTAAATAGAATCCAAACCCTTTTTGGCAACCCCAGGGCCCTAATGTGGTGCCTACTGTTATAAGCTGGCTGACACAACCCCATTCTGTAACAAGATTCATAACTTCCTTGTCTTGTAAAGCCTTGATCTTTTCTACAAACCCACACCTGTGTCAGGCCATAAATTGTAACTGTTCACCCTAATTAAAAGATGTTCCTCAGCTTCCTAAGAAATAGGTTAGATTGTAACCAAGTGCCTCTCCTGAGTAGGAGATAACTAAACTTTAAAAGAATCCCCTTTCCTCCCTCAACCCTGCAGTTTTCCACTTCAAAGATTGTGCTTTGTTTCAGCTCAGTGGGGGATTCTCCTTAACTTGTCTGAGGGAGTGTTGCTGCTGAGCTCAGCTAATAAAGTCCTTCAAATTCTTCCTTTGGTTTCCGTGTCTACTATGTCATGGTGTACCACACCTACTAAACACCTTTATTTTTAATGTATTTGATACAAGATCTCACTATGCAGCACGGGCTTGCAGTGATCCTCCTGTTTTCAGTCTCCCCAGTGCTGGAATTATAGGCATGCACCACCACTCCCGGTCTTGATGGCTGGCTCAGCATGCCCTGGGGGCAAGGTTGGCATGGCATGTGGTTCCAGGGATTGAACCCCAGTCCCTGTGCTTGTTTAAGCAGGTGTTTAGTCTGCTGAGCTATCTCTCTGGGCCCTTAAACACCTCCTCTGTATAAGCTCTTTCTGCTGTCTCCCCTGACAAGCCTCAACCAAAAGTACATTTTCTTTCTTTTTTTTTTTTCTTTTTTGTCTTTTTGAGAGAGAATGCTTGCATCTTCCTAAAATTCTTTGGCTGAAATCTTGGTGATAGTATCTGCAATAGAAACTCTGGGAGATAATTAGGGTTCTGCCTTCATGAATGGGACTAATTGTATTTTAGAAGTTCCAGAGAAGCAGGACACACTCATAAGGAAGAAGTCCACATGAGACACTAAATCTGCCAATGTCTTGATCTTATACTTCCCAGTATTGTAGGCAGCTAAGTTAAATAACCAGGTTAGGCCCTCAGAAGGAGCCGGTACAGAAGACAAGACATCTTGCAACTTTGGGAGAGACAACCCCACTGTGGGCCAGACCTCAAGACAAAAGATCAAACAGATGTGTATCTCTCTAAGGATAAATATTAGGAATTGATAGGTCTCTGTCTCCTAGAGAAAGGCAGGAAAAATCATTAACCTAATGCCCTACAAGAAAAGCCCCTGTATTCATGTTTGCTGTCTATGTGACTCACTTTCCCATTTCATCCCAATTTAATCAATTTTACCCAAACAATTGTGCTTGTAATCTTACTCCTTGACCATAGTTCTGTTTCACCTCATGCCCATCTTGCCAGATTCCATGTTTCTCATCTTAGACCCACCTGACCTCATGATTTTGCTCCATAAAACCCCTAGAAAAGACAGTCCTAAGCAACCCACCCCTCTGTCTTTCTCATGCATAGAAACTTTCTTTCCCCCAAAGAATATATTCTGTTCTTAACCTCCATTGTTCCTAAAATTCCTTCTTCAGTTTTAAAGAACATGAACTTGTTCCTGTTATCTTTCAGATTAGGGTTTCATTTCTCTTTATCACTAGCTATATCAGTCAGGATTTTACTAGAGGAACAGATATAACATAAGCTGTATAAATGTATAAGAAACTACAAGATTGGCTTACAATGGTCAGCTACAGAGTTGTATAAGGAAGCATGCAGAGGGTGTCTACATCCTGGAGACTGAAGGACTCAGTAGAAGGTTTGGAGGTCACTGCAGTGTTCCATGCAAGTCTGTGTCAGGAGGCTGATTGGTCTGAGATGGATGGCTGATGAGTATATCCTAGACAGCTGAAGGATGTAAGGTGGAGGCCAAAGAGTCTGTTCTAAAAGCCATCACATGAGGAATGGTTGAAAAAGATGTGGTATTTCTATATAATGGAGTATTACTCAGCTATTAAGAATGATAAGCTTGAAGTATTTATACTGAAGTGGATGCCACTTGAACATATACTCATAAGTGAAATAAACCAGACACATGTGTGTAAATATTGTATAGTCTCCCTAGTATAAGAAGCGAAAAGCAGAAATACAAATGGAAATGTACAACAGCTAAAATCAATTGAGTCCGATAAGGCAAAGTGAATGGCATATGCTGCAGGATACTAATCAGCTTTTCTTCTGGATGGTTAACAACCTAAGTTCACAGATCAAAGTTGGAGAAATAGAAGAGCCACAGGCCAGCCAACATTTTGGCCCCACCCTTTCAAGATCAGCCAAGACTCAGGACATAGGAGAACCTGTACTGCAACATCATGAAACTCAGTCGAGCTCTAAATTTTCTAAACAAGGAGATTATGGAGCCACAGAGGAAAGAGATCGAAGTTGTATAGTGTGCCTGGGGAGAGTCACATGGAGAGAAAACTTTCTCTCAGGCTCTCACAGAGAGCAAAGTGGTCAAGCATTGGCCGTGACTCATCCACATGGATGACACAGACAAAGGATCTACAGAATAAGGTACAGGACTACAGGATAAATCCTGAGGGGACTTCACTGACCTCATCAGAAACAAAAAGTACATGTGTTGTTATATAAGTCTTGCTCTATCTAGGTCTTAACCATCCAGCAGAAAAGTATAAAAATGAAGTATACATCGCAGGGCCATAATAATAAGTTGAGCTGTAAATGGCTATGGTTGACAACTTCTTCAGATAACTCACCATTGTTGTGGAATGCTGGACTGTGTTGGATTGTGTTGTCGAGTTCAAGCACCTAAGTTAGTTGAATGACAATGGAGTGCCCATCTTTGACAGATGTAGACAAAGGAAGGGGTATAGAAAGGAAGAATCATGATTGTGTGTATGGATAGTACAGTTGGGATAGATAATGTTATGTTTCTACATAATTCTATGTGAGGCAAGATTTGTACTAATGGTGGTTGGAAAGGATATTAAGTTGGCTTCTAGTACTATGGACAACCACTAGGAAAATAACAAGGTGGAGAGTATTAATTATTGAATCTTTGATGTAATTCAGGTATAAAAAAATAAAATATGCAAACAGCTACACTCTCTTAATTTACTGATAAGAGGCATATGGTATAATAATGTCTGTAAGTATAATATCATGTATGCACCTTCTATGATACCAAAACATTATGAAAACAGTTTGCAATGTATTAATTTATGAAATCCATCTTATCAAGGTATCTTAAAACTGTCTCATTGATATTTGTACTTCAATAAAATAAAAATAAAAAAATATTGTTACCCCACCTATGAATAAACAATATGAACATATAAAAAAAATAAAAAATAAAAAAATAAAAGCCAGGAGATGACATCTAAGCTGACTATAAAGATCAGAGCTCCTCCAAAGACACAAAATGTTGTATTCTTTCTCAATTTCCTTAAATATCCTGTAAGCAATGAGTCATGCTAAGGTGCGGTCTCCACAATTTAGGGTGTGGAACTGCTGGGCCATTTAGTTAACTTTTAACTTCTCAAGGTGACACAATGTATCAACCATACCAGCTTTCACAACTGTGAAAAATAAATTTCTGGAGTTTATAATCCATCCAATTTATGGCATTATCAGCCACAACAGACTATTCCACCCATTGTGAGAACTCTGAATGCCCCTTGGGTACTGAGTCACTTCACTTGCCCACATGGGGAACTCTTTTCAGTATTCAGTGCATAGTAGACACTGAGGGGCTATTTGGTGAAAAGTAAACACTTTTTGGTAAATTACTTTTCAGAAGTATTGTGAAAGCTTAATAACTAATTCTGTGTTGTCATTAATTTAATGGTCTCAAAACATTACTTCTTCCATGTAAAAAAGATACTTCATTTTAATTACTTTAGATGAAGTAGAAAATTTCCCCTTATATTTAGTGATAGTTTCCTTCAGGAATTCTGTAAGTTATGCACTCATTTTTTCTATTAAACTTTCTTTCCTTATCTGTAACAACTCTTGTCATAGATAATGAACTCTTTTGGTTTGCCCTTTAAATGTTTTAATCATGTTTGGACAGGCAGACTTTTTAAATATTTATAGAGCCTCATCTCTCACCCTTTTTCTTTTGTGCACATTTTCGCTGGTAATACATTCCACTAAATGAATGCACTATCAGTGCCTTAATATGAGTTATTTATATGGTTTCCAGGTTTTTCTCTTGTAGTGACATTATGGTGAAAGCTTCTGGACCTAACCTTAAAAGTGGAGCCATAATATCTGGCTTTTTCATACCAGGACAGAATACTTGACCTAAAGAAAAGAAGAGTTAATTTGGCTCCTGATTTCAGTCTGTAGTTGGGTGGCTTCAAGGCAGAAGTGGACTAGCAGAAGAGTCTGGCTTAGCACACTCCACTCCAGTCCACTCACTTCATTGGTGCTGCTAAACAGAGAGCACGGGAGCACTGAGCAGAAGGGGCAGAGGGCAGGTATAATACCAAGGTTACCCTCCAAAATAGATGCAGCAGACTGTGCTTTACTAATCTGCTAGGCATCTCGTAACCTAGTCAAGTTGACATTCAAGACTCATTTTCATGATATGCAGGAATATTTTCATAGTTCTTATCTATTTGCCGAATTGTTAATGGAATCCTAACCCTTAGATCCACAACTCAGATCCCCAGTTCCCAGGATTCAAATCACAAACCCCTTTGCCTCAGGACTCATGCCCTATCGTGGCCCCTTTCTTTAAGAGACTCTGACTTCAACCAGTCTTTATCCCATTATACTGTTTTTCCATTCCATAATATCTTATTTATTTACATATTATTATGGCTTATGTCTCATCCTCCAAAAGCCTCATGTAGTCATGGGGCAGGCTTCTAGTTTGTGATTACCTCATGATCCATTGGGATTATGGGTGTGAATGCTGCCCTGGGCCTGGGGCAGATAGCCTGAATGCAGTCTAAGGGAAACAGACTTGCTCTCCTTAGTCACTGTTGCTGCTACTCCTTTCTGTTCTCTGCTCTTTGTAGCTGCCATGAACTGCTGTCCCCTGCCATGTGACACTCTGTCTTGGAGCCAGCTGAGTATAGACTGAAATCTTCATGAACTGTGAGCTAAATAAACCTTTTCTTCCTACATTTTGGGTGTGAGTATTTGTTCCAGCAATGAGAAAAAAGCAACTGAGACACATTTTTTTTTTTTTTTTTAGTAGTTATCTTGTCCATTTGTTGACTGTAATCTCTCTGCACAAGGAACAGTTTCTGGCACAAACTTGTCGAATTTTCTGTTCAATGGAATAACCAGTGAAGGTTTTAAAATTCACTTGTCCTGATCCTATAAGAACTGTTTAATTACTAAATCACTTTAGCAAGTATACATTAATATTATTCTCTCTGGGCAATAGAGAATATAGCAGATATTCTCTATTCTCTATTGCCCGCTGCTGTGTAGTTGTATCCTTGTCAAATCCTTTTTGATGTAGTAAATTGAGTGTGGTTACAAAAACTATAAACATTCGTGGAATTTGTAAAGCTGTGTCTTTGGAAAATGTATGGGAAAACTCATCCAGGAAAGTGTGTGTGTGTGTGTGTGTGTGTGTGTGTGTGTGTGTATGTGTGTTGGGATGCTTTATCTTCAGTTCAGAAATTGGGGTTTAAGTCAACTTGCCTCCATTATTTTGCGGTAGAAATGTCACATGCTAAATATAGGATGATTCATGGTGAGATTTTACCACTTGAAAATAGACCCACATACAATTAAAAATGTTTAAAGAGAGCTCATATAATCTGAGGGCTCTTATTTATGGATTCTAAATCTTCTGTGCCACTGTGATCTATAAAAGAAAAACAGTGCACACATAATGTAGGACCACCACACTATACATAAAAATATTTTGTCCAAGGGAAAAACATCTAGTGTTCATGCCTCTCCATGGCTCAGTTATATCAGATACTCTCTGATGGTAGAATCTAATTACCTCACTGCACAGACAAGCTTGAGGGTTACTGAAATAGAAGGATCTCAGAAATACTAATGGATGGAGAGATGACCAAAAGTACACTGGGAACTGGAAATCTGGTCAGTGGTCCCAGCGTGCCGTTCACATGCTGTGCACCTTAGATGTGTCACTCTACTTTTCTGAACATGTTACATCACATGTGTTTTGAAGTTTCCTCCTGCTGCAAAACTTCATAGTTTCTCTTCTTGGGCTAGAACCCCTAGTAGTAGGACCATAAGCAGCTTAAAAAAAAGAATGATTAAGGCTTTATAGAAACCTTCATTCACAGTAAGGTGATCAACAGGAAACTCTTTACTGTGGCATTTATTTACCCTGAACAGGAAGAGTACTTGTGAGCACCAGGGAATCTGGCAATTGGAAGAACATCACACAGCTCTGCACTGAATACATAGAGAACTACAGAGAGACCTACTGCTAATCTCCAAGTAGCCCACTAGAGACAGAAAATGCACATGGAGAAACCTAGATTTAGAGAAGAGGAAAAACAGTGTATCTGAGATACTCCTTACAAATCTCCTCTATTACTGTTGAAGGGCTTCCCCAAGGCTATGCAGATGTCCTGTTGCTCTGCTACAATGGCTGTTTTGCTTTTTTTTAACCATTCTGCTAGCGCAATTCTGCTACTGTCACCTTATCCACACAATAAAATTTCTAACTAGGGAAGTTGGCTGCTCATGTTTATTTAAAACTTTGTAAAGGCATTTACAACAAGGGACCTGTGCTATAGCCTCCCTGAATCCTGTTATTCTCCAGGTCCTTTTTATCCCTGAGCTACTTTATATGCAGCTACTTAGGCTTGCCTGCTGTGTAAAATTTTGCTACCTGTCTGGAAGCATCAGTACCTATTTAGTCACTCTACAGTGGTCACAAATAATTACTTCCCTCTATTTTCTCTAAACCTACACTATTTCAGTGAAGGACAGTTTGAAGGTTACAGAAATGTTATTTGGGAAATTATGAGAATGAGTACCTTAAAAACTAAATTTTCTTTGTGTCACAGTGGGTAAGCGCTAGAGGTGATGCAACTCAGATAGGAGGGCTCCCACCTCAGCACCTCATCTTGTGCATTTAGATCTATTGAATTACTGTTGACGGAGTACTGGAGCCTGGGGATGGCACATAGCTTGGAGTAACATTTGCTAGTGACATTGAAGGAAAAAGTGATGCACTAAGAAATAAAGTGTTTGTGTGCTCTCGTTCCAGACAAGCTTCTGTTTTGTCAGGACAAAGTGTACACAGAGTATAAAAAGTGTAATGATTTTTTAAAAAGTACTTATTTTTTTATGAAGAAGTTAAGGGTGGAGAGAGAGGGAGAAAGAGAATCTCCTTTGACCTAAAGGAGCTCATTGTCTCACATGGCTCCCACCTCCAAGGATCTCTCTTTTTAAATTTTTATTTTCATTAGTGCATTTGCAGTACTTAATGATTGCATTCATCATGGGCTGCGGCACATGTAAATAACACCTCTCAAATCTTTTTTCATTCCCTTCCTTCTCCTCTGTATCTTTTGGTTCCTCTCCCTTTAGTAAAGGGTCTCTTCTATACCAAAAGATTTTACACTGAGTGACTTCTGTCTTCCTCTCAAAACAAAAAAAAAAAAAAGTTTTTTTTTTTTTTTTTTTTTTTTCCACAAACCTGGAGCAGCCATTTGGAGAAGGCATGAGGCTTCAGACAAGAGAGACAATTCTTTTAAACAGTGCATAATGTAGGTGCTGTGGCAGTAAAAAGACAGACGCCTGGGAAGCTGCATTCTTAGGAATGGCCCTGAGGCCCTAGATGGGGCGCGGCAGGGGATGCAGGGACGCTATCCAGTCGAGACGTTATGAGTTCAGATGCCGGGGAGGGTGAATAATGCCTTCTTGGGGCTACGTCCTCCAGTCCGTATATCGAGACGTCGCCCAGCAGCTCGTTAATCAGGACTGGAGCCCGGCCCGGGGCTACTATGCCCAAGCTCATCAGTGTTAGACCCTAACCCAGGAGCTGAAGTATGGCTTGTAGGGAAAATCGGACTCCTAGGAGCATCTGATGCCTAGAGAAGACAGGAGGTAGATGGAATGCAATATCCTCAAGATTCGTAAAGACTATCTTTCATGAATCCCCTCGCAGGAAAATTCAGAAGCCCTGCGCGAGGACCCAGGATCCTGCCGGCTCCGCAGCGGCAGAGTACATTCCAAGGAGCTGGGCATTCTGGTCCCGCCCACCCGGGCCGCACCGCCCTCGCGCAGGCGCACAGGCGCCGTGCTCTCGCGCCGGCGCGCATGCTCCGCCGGGCCGCTGCCGCCGAACCGCTGCGCTCGGGAGCCGGCGCTGGAGGCGGCGGCGCAGGAAGTTTCCGCTTTGCACTCCACCCCGGTAGCAGCTTTTCTGTGGGGAGAGCTTTCTCCGACGCTCGGTGGTCTTCTCGTCACCTCCCGTCAACCCAGACGGATCATGGGGTTGCCCAAAGGGCAGGAGGGCCAGGATCTCCCTGAGGTAAGGTGCTCTGTCTCCCTGACGCGTCGGGTTCCTGAAGAGAGGCCGAACGGTCGGGGGCAGGCGGCGAGGGGCCCGAGGGGCCCGAGGGGCCTCGAGGGTGCGCCGGGTCACCTCCAGGTGTACCCGCTGCCGGGAAGCACCAGCTGACCGCGGAGCGGGGCGAGCCCGGCCCCATGCGTGCGAGGCGCAGCGGCCGGCCTGGGGCAAGCTTGGGCGGCTCGCGGGGCTCCTGGGCGGAAGGGCTCCTCCAGCCCGACCCCTGCCCTGGCGTAGCCTCCACGCGACCGCTTTGCCCGGGCCAGGGCGGGTGCCCCTCCCCCTGCGGGCCGGGCTGCCGCGCACGGAGTCACGAGAGGTGCTTGCCGCACCGTCCTGGCTCGGGTCCTGCAGAGCACGGTGACCTTGGACCCCCTACCGCCTCTCTCCGGGTCCGCGGGGCCCAGAGTTCAGCCCTGCCGCCCTCCTGTCGTGAGGGGAGTGCCAGTGCTTCTGCACGTATCTGCACGGGTTGGGGCGGCCGAGGAAGTTTGGGACTTAAGTCCGGGGTGGTGTTATCGTGGGGACCGGCTCTTTGCAATGGAGGATGGAGCTTGAGCGAAAATTTGCTGCTTTGCCAAACGGCTACAAGCATCTTCTCAAAAGTGTTTGTTACTAAGTACTCTGACTCTGGGACCCGATCATCAGTAGTTTCTGGATTTCCACGTAGGCTGTAAATAAAACGAAAGAACATTCATTTTGTTTTGGTTGCAAATCACTTAAGCTGGTTTGTGTGAACCTTCCCTTCCAGTTGATTTACTTAAAGCTAGTCTCGTTTATTAGATTCTAGAGAGAAATTGAATCCAGTAGCGATGCATCCCGACTCCTTTCTAAAGTTGTGAAGCAAGCGTTTGGAAGGGGAACTGATGCTCGGGTACAATAGTAGTCGTTTTTTAATTTTATTTATTTATTTATTTTTGACGGAACTGAGCATTGAACTCAGGCCCTTGGGCTTGCCAGGGAAGCACGCATTCTACTGAGCAATCTCCCTGGCCCCAGTGATTCTTTCACACTGACCATTTTACATGTCTGTGTCTAAAGTAAACAACTTGGCTACTGGGTCCCAGTAATCCTTCACACTCTTCTAGGAGGCTGAGTCAACTTTATCACTGATTTCCAAGAGCTTAAGACAGTTCCTTGGGCTGGGGAGATGGCTCAATGGAATAATTGCTTACCTGGCAAGCGTAAGGGCATGAGTTCAATCCCGGGTTCCGCAAAAAAAAAAAAAAAAAAAA
>PVKA01011037.1:12347-41046 GCA_004027165.1 Ctenomys sociabilis | reverse complement strand
AGACAGCTGGGCTTGGTCTTACCTTCCACCTTGCATGAACATTAGGGAAGGGCAATTGAAAATTTATTGGGCCTCATTTAAGAGCTCAGTCATTCATTTTTATCAGAATTTTACTTTTAACTGGGTGTATTAATCACTCTGGTAGCTTTTTATGGCTTCAAGGGAGGATACTCTTTTATTCCCTATGTATTACCGAAAGGCCCTTTTCCATTTTGTTTCAGAGTTAATCTTTAAAGGGAATTTGGAGTCAGATAGACCAATGTTTTATGCTAAAAAAATGATTTCACAGGTTGTATTGTAAAAGTACAGTTCTCTGTTCTGAGGGTGAATGGATGAGAACCAAAGGCCAAAAGTTTGCAATGGGTTGCCCTGTGAGGCTCTTTAGAAAGGAGTTGAGCCAGGGTAATCCTGCTGTGATGTGTTATCTTTTCATAGAAGTGTTTACCTGATAAATGATGATTGAAAAATGGAAGAATTTCTGTTTTACTTCCCAGGAACTTTTAAGAAAATATTTATATCATGTGAGTTTCATTTTCTACTGCATCTTCATTAACTGGTCTTTAAGTTTTAAACTTTTACTTGTTTCTCAACACTCCAGATCTTTTCAGAAGACAGGATGTAAATAATTAATATTATTTGATTTTTTTGTGTATCCATTAAGAACTAATGAGTGCTAATATGAGAACTTTTCATAGGCTATATCAAAATCTTTTTGGAAGAAAGGGGAAGAATAAAGTGTACAGTGGTTCAAGGCTGTAAATTCCTGAAGTGATTATGAATACATAATCTCATTATGTATTCATTTTAGCAATATTTTTCTAGCAATATTTTTCTATATTTAATATTATTTGATTTTTGAAATCAAATAATTTTCTGAAAACTTTTCTAAATATAATTCTATTTTTCAGATTATATACCCATTTAAAACTAAAACTCTGATAAAATGAATGATTGTGAATAAATTTTTAGTTGCCCTGCCCAATACTTACATTAGGATGGAACATACTAACTATATGTTAAATGTTAATGTGTATTCTCCCTTTCCTGGTAGTTTGTACTCCAAAGTGAATTTGATTTTTTTGTTATCAGTGTCATGAATATGAAAACATTGCTGATATGTGACTAAATTACATGTACTTGATATAATGCTTGCACATCATTATTTAGTACGTGTATCTGTATTAGTCTACTTTCTTTTTGTTATACACAGTGCCAGACTCCCTAAACTTAAGGTATTTCAAGAGGTTTAATTTAGATCACCTGGCTCCAAGACATGGTAGAGTAACACTGTTAAGTTCTTCATGTCTGAGAAGAGCAGTGTGAAAAGCATCAGAAAGGGACAAGAAGTCAGAGGTAGACCCTGATACTGTATACTCAATGACATACCCACCATTTCCCCATCAGAAATCCCAAAGCCAGTCAAGTTGAGACTCCACTCTAACCACAACAGTATTTCTTAGAACCAGATGTCATTTAGGTCCACTGAAGTACACACACACACACACACACACACACACACACACACACTTTCACTCATACTACATAGATTTTCTAATGAGAAAGCTGATAGTTAAAGTCAGTAAGATAGGCACGTATGCAAAAATGACATATTACTCAGAAGAGGTTGGTACTTCATTATATGAACGGCATGGATGTACATAAAATAGAAATGCAGAAATGAACATTTCAGCTGGGTTTTGGGGATGGTATCTAATAGCTAGAATTTGATGGTGTTCACTTGATATTTAGAAAATATCAAAGAAAGGAGAATGGTATGAAATGGGAATGAGCAGTTTTTTTTTTTACTTTTAAAACTTACATTTTTTATTTTTTAAAGAATACAAAATAGTAAAGATGAACATAGAAATGATACATAATTCAACAGTGATTGATGTATTGTGTGATGTTATCTTTAAATGTGTTGCTTAGCTTACCAGGTATTAGTGTGAAAAATTAGTTAAAAGCAAAACAAAACAACAGGCTATAAGAAATTAAAAAGAAAAGAAAAGTGAGAATAAAAGGAAAAAAATTTTAAGCATTAACTACTCCTTCCAAAAGAACAGCAGAAATCAGAAGCCCAGTTATACAAACTATCCTGCATATATACATAATTATTTTTTCCCTTATTTCTTTTTTGTTTTTTTAACTCATTAACTTTATTGAAGATCAATAATAATTACATAGCAAATTAAAAGTTGTAGACAAATATTAAAATGTTAAAGATATAAGTAGACAGTGAATTTTAGAAAAATATTGCTAAAATGAATACATAATGAGATTAATAATAGATTGTACACTGTAAATAATTTGCAAACTTAAATGAATATAACAATAAAAATTGTCTAAAATAAAGATGAAGAATTTACCGATCAGTCATATAATAGTTCACTCTGCCAAAATCAAGAAACTTATATTCATATAATTAGAATGCTCAAAGAAGAAAGGGGTAGGCAATAAATATTTAAAGATTTAAAATTTCTGAATTTAGTTAACATTATGGCACCACATTTCCAAGAAAAATGAATCCTTTGCACAAGAAATATAAATAAAATAATACCAAGATATATAAAAATGAAATTGTCCAAAACTAATTATAGAGAAAAAAATCATTAGGGCATATACATAGAAAAATATAGTAGCTAGGGAAGAACAAAATTAAATGGCATCTTATTCCACATTAGGAAAAAAAAAGAGCAAGTGGTTAAGATACTAGATCTACTTATTCAAAGGACTGAAGAAGAAGAAGAAAAAAATCTCTCCTCATTGAATTTTATACTTAGCAAACATACCTTTGAAAACTAAAAGTAAAATATTTTCCAGTTACAAACTCAGAATATTCTAGTACTTCCTGATGTAGCACATAGAAAATAACAAAGACCATAATCCAGGAGGCAAGGCAAAAGAAATTGCTGTACAGTCTAGGATAAAGAATAAAGAACTCTCAAAATGGTAGTTGTGCAGGGGACTATGTAAAATACAATTATATTAGACAAACCCATTTAAAAGGTCCTTGAAGATTTCCACAAAACAGTATCAATCTTTTGTCAGTTTATATATATATTTTTTGATATATGTGTGTATGTGTGTGTAAAAGACAAGGAAGAACTAAAGTCAGTGGAAAACAGGAATATGCTTTTTAAAGTTTCTACTACTGGGAGAAAATATACAATGTCTTATAAGTAGATTGTAAGTCAAAGAAACAGCATAAATCATAAAACAAAAATTAAGATTAAACAGTATTCAGAAAATTAAGTATTAGTTAATTCAAAATTAAATTAAATATTTCAAAGCAGTATTCAAAAGTTAAAATTAAATTGTGAGTCCAACTAAGAGGCTTTAGTGTATCATATGTACAAATTTGTGATCAATTCACAGTACTCACACAGTGTTTGAATAGGTTAATATGTACAAAAATATTGACTAAGAAAAAGTTTTCATGATAATAAAGAATTACAAAGAATAAAACAAAAATACTGGAATGCCAAATGTATGCCCAGCACTTCTAACAGTTTGGGAATAGGAAATCACACAAAGTTCTAGTATGTGGTGGATGTGGACAGTGTCCATGATGCTTCCTGGTGGTCAGGTGTCACTTGTGGGACTGAGCTACTGCTATTTCCTTGATATCCACCCTCTAGACCTGGACAGAATCGTGACACATAGGGTTCAGGAGAAGTCAATTTGTGGAGTATGCTGATGGAAGTATTTTGGAGCTGTATACAAAACAATAATTGAAAGACTGCTGTTGTATACCTCTTTTTCTCCTATGTTTAATTGTTTGCCCTATTTGGTGTGTTCTTTCTGTTCTCACTGATGGAGCTGTGGTCATTTTGATCTCTCTGTAGAATAGCTTAGTCTGTGTAGGGTTGGCTTTGCTGTCAAGAAATTCTTTAGTTGCTCTTTGTCATGGAAATATTTCACTTCATTAAACTTGAAAGAGAGTTTTGCAGAGTATATCAGTCTCTGATCAGTATATCAGTTGAAATTTGTTTTCTTGTAAGACTTGAAGTACTTTGCTCCATGCTCTTCTTGACTTGATGGTTTGTGAAGAGAAATCTGCTGTTATTCTGATGGGTTTTCCTTTAAATATGATCTGTTTATTTTCTTCAGCAGCTTTTAGTATATTGTTTCCCATGCTGAATTTCTAGGATCTTGATTATTATATGTCTGGGTGTGGTTTTAATTGGGTTAATGTTACCTGGAGTTACCTAAATGTCAGATTGTTTCCCCATATTTGAGAAGTTTTCTGCTATTTTGCTCATATTTTTAGGGGCTGTTTTAGTTTTTGATTTTGGTACTGAGGACCAAACCCAGGGCTTCCAGCTTTCTAGGCAAGCATTCTACCGCTGAGCCAAATCCCCACCCCACCCATAATCTTTTTATATCATTTGTGTTGACTCCTTCTTTCTCATTGATGCCTATTGGTCTTATGTTGTTCATATTTATATTGTCTTGCAGATGTTGAATTATTTTTTCCTGCATCCTAGTCGTTGTTCAGAGATCTTTTCTTACCTTTTTACTAGCTGCAATGGTGTCTTCAATGTCTGAAAGTCTATTTTCACTTTTATTCAAATGGTTTTTGCCAGCTTGAGATTGAGGTTTTGATTTCCTGTATATCACTTTGAATCTGCTTTGTGCATTCTGTTTCTTTCCTATATAGGAATGAGCAGTTCTTGATTGGTCATTATCATGTTAAAACTCTTTGTTGACAAAATAAAGAATGAAGCTGAAAAAATTGGTTGTACCCACATATCTGATTGCCAGACCAAGAAATTTGAAATTTATCCTATGCACAGTATATTGGGTTGAGGGCTGCGGTATGGATTAGAAAAGAACAATGTGAAAAATTTAAGACAAAAATGTTTGAGAAATAGTTGGTGTAACTACAACATAAAATATAAATGAAAGGGGTGGATGTATGTAAGGTGTACAACAAAGAGAGATGTAGCAGCTGTTGTTGAATGAGGGACTAGAGATAAGCATGAATAGTTGAACCAGAATGTTTTAGTGATGTTCTATCCAGAAAAGTTATTTTTAAAATATTTTACAATAATGGAAGACGTTCAGGAAAAGCAGCTCATGAAAATAAATGATGATTACAAAAAACAGTAATATTTAGATGGGTTTAAGTAGTACACACCTGCAGTGAAGAGGATACAAATGAAGAATCTCAAATCAAATTTATATTTACATATAATTGATGAATTCATTGTTCTAAGGTGGTCCTGTTGTGTGACAGTAATTATTCTTTAATATGTCTGCATTGAAAGCCATCTGTATATTTGCTTTAGAGAACCACAAAGGAAATGCAGAGAGGGTTACTTATTTGAATTTCCTCTTTTTTTCTTCTCTTGTCAGTAACTTCCCCAGACCTAGATGAGTATAGTTTAAAATCAACTGCCTTATTCCTGTCTGGAAAGAGCTTATAATGTCGCTGAGAATCTTGTCAAGTAGAGCATGTATTAGGGAAAAGGGAGATAATGTGCTCTATTCTTTTTTTTTTCCTGTGAATTCCTTTTACATGTGGTGAATTCTTCTCTTCCCAGCCATAATCTATTAACAGCTCATTGAAGGTTGGGCCTTCATGTTGTGGAATTTTGGCAACATTGACCACATGTTTCTATAGATGCTTGTGGAATTGCACAGAAAATCTATTGCAGTGAATGAGCCATTGTCACCTGCTCCTTTGCCATGAGATTGTGGCATCATGAGTACATACTTGGTTTCCTTTTATTCAAAATAGGTTTTACTAGCCTCACTTGTCACTTTTATTCTAGGTAGAAACAAGAGAAGATGAAGAACAAAATATCAAGTTGACTGAAATTCTGGAACTCTTGGTTGCAGCTGGGTATTTTAGGGCTAGAATTAAAGGCTTGTCCCCTTTTGACAAGGTAAGTGGAAAGTTTACTGCTAGACTGTTTCTCATGAGCATGTTATAGTCAACCATGACACAGAAAAGGTGAAGAGGATGTTTTTATTTCCTCCATGTCCATGTTAACATTCTCCCTAATATAGTTCCATTATAGAAGTATTCTTATTTATTGTGTAGCAAAATTAAGGATCAGCTGGTAGATAGTTAAATTACTGTGCATGATGTAGAAAATGCAACAAACAGAAGAAATAGTTTCTTCATTCAAGGAACATACAGTTACAGGTTGGGTAGGGTTATAAAATTCATGTCAGAAAATGATCTGAGTAATAATTATTCTAAGTCAGTATGCTGACAGATAGTTGACATATATTCTATTAATAGCAAATGCTCTGAGTTTGGAGAAGGGATAAGTCACTGTGAGATGTAGTATTTTAATTTAGAAGAACAAACGATTATTGTGCTTGTGATATAACAAAAGATGTTAAGAATACAGATATAGGGCCAGGGAGGTAGCTCTACCTGGCAAGCTCAAGGACCCAGGTTTAATCCCCAGTACCACATGCTGTGCCAGCCCCAAAACCTTGGGTGCATCCTGCCCACCACAAAAGCCAGGCATGGTGGTACACACCTGCAATCCTAGCGCTGGGCGGCTGTGTCAGGAGGATCACTATGGGTCTCAACTGTGTAGCAAGACCCTGTACCAAATAAATGAATAAATAAACAAATACAACATTTTTTTAAAAAGTTAAAGAATACAGATAAAAAACAATATTCCTGCATGGAAAGAGCACCACTTTTGTAGAGTGCAGAAGAGAGACACATAAACTAACATGCATAGAATGAATGGCATGGTACAATACATGGCACAGTATACTGTGCATAGGTTGTATCCAGGAGCTGCAGAGTAGCTTGGGAAATTTTTAGAAATTGAGTGTTGAGTAGTTCAGAAGGTCACAGTCCTGGCTACATATAATAACATAATCACATGGGTATTTTATAATATGTGTCCAGGCTTAACCCATTGGACTTCTAGTTATATTTGGGCTGAGGCCCTGGAATCTGTATTATGTTGGACATATATGAGTTAAAACAGCTGAGATAAACTTCACTGTTTCTTCCTAGTATCAAGGTGTATTTGAAAAACATTTTGTTTCAGAGTGAGTTTTTAGCCTTAGATTTACTTGCATCTCAGAGAAATCCTGTAAGCAAAGTAGAGCAGACATTCTCATCTTCATTAGATAGTTGGGAATATGTGTAGAGATTAAATAACAAGCCAAAAATGCCAGCTATGTTGCACTTAGGTCCGGTCTGTAAAACACAATTCCTTTGGAGTCAGGCGCTTTTCTGAAACTAGTTTAAGAAAATAGCTGAGATTTAATGTCTGACCTCTTTATTGTAAAAACCTGTAGATAATATAACCATTTAATAATAAAAGTCACATTATCATTTCAAGTGTTCAGCCAAATGTGGCTAGTGTTAGACACTGCAGGTATAGAACATTTGTATCATTGCACAAAGTTTTGTTTAACTGCTATCTTAGCCGAAGAGAATGTAAGGAGGACATTTTCTCTCTACTGAAAACTGTTTTCTATAGTTTATCTACCTTTTACATCATTGCCTGAATTAGAAAGAGAAATATTTTCTTTTTTTCTTACAGGTGGTAGGAGGAATGACTTGGTGTATCACCACTTGTACCTTTGATATAGATGTTGATTTGCTCTTTCAGGAAAACTCTACAATAGGTCAAAAAATGTAAGTTATTTGAATTTGCAGTAGAAAAGCTTAATGTGGGTTAGAAGGGCAGTTTTGTGGGGCTGGGTAATTATGTGTTTATATTCACAATTTTTTTTTTTTTTTTTTTTTTTTTTATGTATTTGGTACAGAGTCTCACAGTACAGATCGGACTTGTAGTGATCCTCCTGTTTTCAGCCTCCCCAGTGCTGGAGTTATAGGCACACAGGGTTGCAGGTACATGTCACCATGCCTAGACTGGGTCACTGGCTCAGCGCCCCAAAGGGCAGGGCTGGCATAGCATGTGGTACCTGTGCTTGCTTAAGCAGGTGCTTAGTCTACTGAGCTATCTTGCCAGCCACACATTCTTTTTCATTCTTGCAATACTGTATATATTTATTGCTTTTTTTTTTTTGTGGTACCAGGGATCAAACTCAGGATATGTGCTTGTCAGGCAAGTACTTAGACCACTTAGGTGTCTCCTTGGCTTATATATATATATTCTTAATGTAAACTCTTAAATGCTTACATGTAGATCATCTCTAACACTTTTAGCCCCAAATTGATTAATCTTCATCATGTAGCATATTTCAGAGTATATTTGTTTTGATTTTTGTTTTTTAAATTGATGTTACTGTTTATTTGCTTAGTAATACAAACTAATAGTACTAAGCCAAGGAAAACACAGCTGTGTCAGAAAGTCCTATAAAAAATAATTCATAAGTGTATTCCAGAGCTATACATGATATTTCAGAGCAAATTGTCCGTGCTATTAACATCTTTGTAAGAATAGAATAGGCAAGTAAATCTCATTTTTTAGTTTGTTAGTAAACTGACCCTTTTCCATTTTGTTATAGTCTTTTTTATTTTAAAGAAAATAAAAAATAATAAACATTAGAAACAATACAGAATTTTGATAGTTCAGCAATGGTTGTTACAGTGCATATTGTTATCTTCAAAGTAGTTTTTAGATGGTCCTGTTTATGTCTTGTAATGTTCCCTGTCCTAAAGTCTACTTGCTTGATACTGACATAGGTACTCCAGCTTTCTTTTACATTTCATGGTATAGTGTCTGTACTCTTTTTTTTTTTAAATGTATTTAATACAGGGTCTCACTACAAAGATTGCACTCCTAGTGACCCTCCTATTTTCAACCTCTTAAGCCCTGGGATTACAGGTGTGCCCCACCATGCCCAGTCCCAGTAGCAGTCTCATCTTATTCTGGGGGTGGGACCAGCATGGCATGCCAGGAATCGAACCAAGTCCCTTTGTCTGACTATGCAGGTGCTTTAATCTGCTGAGTTATCTGGCCAGCCCTCTTTAATTTTTTTAAATGATACAAAAATAGTAATTAAAAAAAAGAGCACTAGAAACAATGCAAAATTTCACTAAGTAAAGTAATGGAAATTCAAGAATGGTTGCTGTATTACATGATGTTATCAAAGCTCCTACTTTGTGGGGTTCAGTGTGGCTTCCACCTTCATGGGTAGCGGAGGGAGAAGGCACAGCACAAGAAGAATCCAATGATGATGACTGCAGACGAAGTTCTGCAAGGCTGTCTTGTTGGAGCATTGGCATTGGGTAGGTTCTCACAGGGCTTCTGTAGGTCCCTGTGGCAGTCTTCCAGTTTCAGGTTCCCCTGTCCCCCAGCAGTCTTCCTGGGCAATGGGTGGCCGGGGCTCAGCTGTGTTCCAACAGGGAGTTGGGAGAGGCCCACTGGGTCCCCCTAGCAGTCTTCAGGGTGAGGACAGGTGGCCAGGACCAAAAGAACTCTGGAGAGCGTGAAGGGTGGGCAGGGCTAGGCCTACCAGGTCTTCCTGGCAGTCTTTCAGTTGTTTAGCTTTCATCTGTCATTACTTACTGTTAAAATGGCAAGACAATATTCATGATAATAAAGTAGTTCAAACTTTGCAAATAAGTTCTACAATTACGTCTAGAATAAGATCTAAGAACAGTGATAGAATGAGAAAAGGAAATATAAGCTTCTAGACTGTTATGGTGATGTTTACAGCAGAAAATTTAAAATATCATAGGCAAAAGTAGTCTCTCTTTATTCATTTAACAAATATTCATCAAATTCTTGATGTGGATCAGGCTTTATTTGGGGTACTATGAATTCATTATTGTACAACATCTAGCCCTCACTGAGCTCCCAATGTAATGGCAGGAAAAAGACTATGAACAGTAATAAAATACATACAAAGTAATGTATGTAGTGGGAACAGTGAGAAGTAGGATCAATATGGGGAGAAACTTTGGGTAGGAGGCAATGGTAGTTTTAAGGACAGTTGATTTATTGTAATGGAGAGCTGATACAAGGGAAGAAGTTCCAGGTCAAAACAACCTATATTTCAAATGTTTGTACATATATCTTATTATTTAGCCTTCAAAATGACATTTGAATAGGCAGGGCAGAGATTAGTTCTCATGATGAGAATGCTGGACCAGAGGGTCATCTATCACCAGAAATCCCTGAGAGTAGGTGGTGGTGCTGGAATGTAGGTTTAGGTCTAATTATCCACATTTCAAACTGTTCGCAGTAGAACAGAAAACAATACATGAACACTTAAAACTGAAGAAGTCAGATGGTTATCCATAATGACATGTTAATATCTTAGGCTAGGCAACCTGCCTAGTGACCTCCCTTGTCCTCCTGATTTTTAAGAGTTGACAGATCCATCCTGAGCTCCAGAAAGAAGCCAAGTGGGGGCTGGTGGGTGTCTGTAGAAGTCCTTCTGACTTTCTTTGCTGCCTTAGTTCTAGTACTTCCATGTATTGCTATAACTGATTAGGAATTTCTGGGAAGTCAGTTTAAAAGGGTTGTAAACTCTGGGATTACCTTCAATATGCTTCCTTTGGGATATTGATGAAAAGATGAATAGGCTATCCCTGAGGGGTGTCCAGGGGACCCTGTGTGAAGGCAGGGGCTTGGACTCAATTATCTTAGCATCCCAGTCTCTTGATTTTGTTTAAGCTGCTGACTCTGATGCAGTAACCTATGTAAACCAGATAATGTGCAGCCACTAGAGGGAGTGCTCCCCTTGCTAAACCAAAATGTAACTGACGAAAGGCTGTGTTCAGGGGTGGGTGGGTTTGTGCGTAGGTGTCCAGCATGAATAAAGTTAGGACATGCACTAAGCAAGACTTAAAACTAGCACTGGTTCTCATCTTACCTGCTGAGCACAAACTTAAAATTTGAGTAGCAGGGGCATTTAAATGCATTTCTTTCCTCCTGTAAGTGGCAAACAAATTAAACAGTCATAGGACCCTGATGGAGATCAAACTAAATAATAAAGCTTCTCTAATAAGTCCTCAGTGTGTTACCAAGTGGGTTTTTTAGTACTTCCTTACCATACTATACCATTTGACCCCTGAGCTGACCTGGATAGCCACAGACCTCACTGAAGCTGGCTACATATTTCATGGCAGAAAAGACACATGTCCCACAGGCAGTGTTCTCAGTGGCTATTGGAATGGCTAAGATCTCTACATGTGAGTTTCTTTCTTCCTCTCAGCCCTTTTAGAACAGCTCTCCCCATTTCTATTGAAGAGAGGTAAGGAGGAAGAGGCAGAAAATATTCTCCCATCTCGCTCTGTCCTGGAGATAGACATCCTTCCCTCTATATTTATGTACAGTAGGGTATAAGTCTGTCTTCTGCATGTGTTTTTCTTTTAACACACTGAATGAGACATGGGTCAATGGGATTGACTATTGCCTTCCGAAGTTTATCCTTACTTCTACTGCAGGAGCTGCTTTCCAGGTACCAAACACTGCCTATAATGTATACTTAAGGACCCTTCCCTACAGCGTTGTCTTAGTCACTTTCCTTTTGCTGTAAAGAATACCCAATATCAACAACTGAAAGAGTGACAGCTTTGTTTTGGCTCAGTTTCAATCAATGATTGTCTGCTTTCAAGGCAGGAACAGAATGGCAGAGGCGCATGGAGGAGGAATGGATTGCTAAGTCCATAGCAGCCATGAGGTAGGGCATGAAGGGATCATCGGGGATAGGAGAGTCAATCTCCTAAATCAGGCCCTTAGTGACTCACCCACCTCCAACTAGTTCTTCCTTTCTAACAGCACGTTTAGTGAGGCCACCACTAAGTATGGTGCCCCCATGATCCATTCGCCTCCTTCACACATGAGAATTGAGAGCAAACAGTATGGATGTAACCCATCATAGGGATTGTTTAGTTTTTGCCCGTGGGTCACCTAATTCCTAGTAAGACTAAGGATATAAAATCTGCTAAAGGGAACATGGGTTAAAAGGATCATAGCTCCTACACAGACCTCCAGAAAGTAGTGTTAAACTGCAGTAGGACAAGTGGAGATTTCTTTGGAAAAGGAGCTCTTTTGGAGAGACTCAAAACTTGTTGCATTTAAAATATCTGCCAAGCTTTTTTTTGCAACAGGTTTGCTGTGAGAGCATAGGTGTAGTGAAAGCCACCACTAAATCCAAGCCAACATGGGAAAGGAAAAGACTCACATTAATATCGTCGTCATCGGACACGTGGATTCGGGCAAGTCCACCACCACCAGCCATCTGATCTACAAATGTGGTGGCATCGACAAAAGGACCATTGAAAAATTTGAGGAGGCTGCTGAGATGGGGAAGGGTTCCTTCAAGTATGCCTGGGTCTTAGACAAGCTGAAAGCCGAGCATGAGCGTGGTATCACCATTGACATCTCCCTGTGGAAATTTGAGACCAGCAAGTATTATGTGACCATCATTGATGCCCCTGGACACAGAGACTTCATCAAAAACATGATTACAGGCACATCTCAGGCTGACTGTGCTGTCCTGATTGTTGCTGCTGGCAATGGTGAATTCAAAGCTGGTATCTCCAAGAACGGGCAGACCTGTGAGCATGCCCTTCTGGCTTACACACTGGGTGTGAAACAACTAATTGTTAGAGTTAACAAAATGGATTCCACGGAGCCACCCTACAGCCAGAAGAGGTTATGAGGAAATTGTTAAGGAAGTCAGCACCTACATTAAGAAAATTGGCTACAACCCTGACACCGTAGCTTTTGTGCCAATTTCTGGTTGGAATGGTGACAACATGCTGGAGCCAAGTGCTAACATGCCTTGTTTCAAAGGATGGAAGGTTACTCGTAAAGATGGCAATTTCAGCGGAGCCACACTGCTTGAAGCTCTGGATTGCATCCTTCCACCCACTCGCCCCACTGACAAGCCTTTGCGGCTGCCCCTCCAGGATGTCTACAAAATCGGTGGTACTGGCTCTGTCCCTGTGGGTCGAGTGGAGACTGGTGTTCTCAAACCTGGCATGGTGGTCACCTTTGCTCCAGTCAACGTCACAACTGAAGTCAAGCCTGTTGAAATGCACCATGAAGCTTTAAGTGAAGCTCTTCCTGGGGACAGTGTGGGCTTCAATGTCAAGAACGTGTCTGTTAAAGAACTTGGCAGCGTGGCTGGTGACAGCAAAAATGACCCACCAATGGAAGCAGCTGGTTTCATTGCTCAGGTGATTATCCTGAACCGTCCCAGCCAGATCAGTGCTGGCCATGTCCCTGTCCTGGATTGTCACACAGCTCACATTGCTTGCAAGTTTGCTGAGCTGAAAGAAAAAATTGATCACCGGTCTTGTAAGAAGCTGGAAGCTGGGCCCAAGTTTTTGAAATCTGGTGATGCTGCCATTGTTGACATGGTTCCAGGCAAGGCTATGTGTGTCGAGAGCTTCTCTGACTACCCACCTCTGGGTCATTTCACTGTTCGTGATATGAGACAGACAGTTGCTGTGGGTGTCATCAAAGCTGTGGACAAAGGCTGCTGGAGCTGGCAAGGTCACCAACTCTGCCCAGAAAGCTCAGAAGGCGAAACGAATATTATCCCTGCCACCTGCCACCCCAGTCTTAATCAGTGGTGGAAGACCAGTCTCAGAACTGTTTCTCCCAACTGGTCATTTCAGTTTAATAGTGAAAGACTGGTTAATGATAACAATACATCGTAAAACCTTCAGAAGGAAAGGAGAATGTTTTGTGGACCAGTTTTTTTTTTGTGTGTGTGTGTGTGGCAGTTTTTAAGTTATTAGTTTTTAAAATCAATACTTTTTAATGGAAACAACTTGACCAAAAATCTGTCACAGAATTTTGAGAGCATTAAAACAAAGTTTAATGAGAAAAAAAATCTGCCAAGAACTGTAACCATTTGTTCAGCGGTGCCTTCTTTCATGAGGAGAGAGTCCTGCACTTATAAAAAAGATCATAGTCACTGCTGTGACCAGCTAAGGTTTTTTTGGGTGTGGATAGGGTAGAAATGGAGCCCAAAGTCCCTATTTCTCTGTGCAGCTCCAGAAAGCCATGCCAGGTGGCTATCTGTAGAGGTTCTCAGTCATGCTATGGCTTTGAATATTTCAGACTCACTAGATAATCTTTTTTCTCTTCAACTGATACAATTGAGGTGTAAGAAACAGGAATCCTATAGAGATCAGCCACCTACTAATTGGAGAAAGGCATAAGACTGTGATAGAATAGTCTTGCACACAAGACAACCCTCTCTCTCACCATAAAACTGTCCTGTCCAGGTGGAGCTGAGAAATGTTAGCAGAGTGAACAATTTTTCCTTCTGTGGAAAGTTCTTTCAAATCTAGGATTGATTTCAGAACATATACACACAAATAGTAAAGGCTATTACTTTAAAATGTTTTTGTGCCAGAGTATAAAAAGTGTAGGTCATTGAAATGAAATGTAAAAGAACATGGAGCACTTATGACTTTTTATTTCATTATGTAAGGATATTACAAGTATTACCACCTCAACATCACTATGGGTTGGAAGAGATAGTTCAGTCGCATAAGCACTTGGCAAGCACAAGGTTCTGAGTTCTATCCCCAGTATCAAAATCCCAAACAAACAAACAATCACTACTATTTCATAATGAAAGAAAATATTTAAACAGTTATGCAGTGAAGAATAGGAAGAAAAACATTTTTATTTATTTTTCATATATTTATGTGGTACAGGATCTCTCCTAAGCAGCTCAGGCTTGTAGTGATCCTCCTGTCTCAGCTGCCCTAGTGCTGGGATTACAGATGTGCACCGCCATGCTCAGTTTCAGTGGCCAGTTTGGTACAGGGCTGGCATGGCATACAGTTCTGGGGATTGAACCCGGGTCTTTGAGCTGGCCAGGCAGGCGCTTAGACTGCCAAACTATCTCCCTGGCCCAAGGAAAATGTTTAAACAAATGTGAATGAGGTTTTGTAACCTGATGTGCAAACCCAAATTGTGCTACTTTTCCTTGCTTTTTCTCTCAGCCAGGAGAAACTCGGTCATGATCTGGCCTGAGCACTGAAGTGCAAGTTCTGGGATGTGGCCCAGAATTTGGAAATGTCTTTATTGCTCCTCACAGCATTTCACTGTTTTTCTCTGACAGAGCTTTATCAGAAAAGATTGTCTCAGTCCTTCCAAGGATGAAATGTCCACATCAGCTGGAACCCCATCAAATTCAAGGGATGGATTTTATTCACATATTTCCTGTTGTGCAGGTGAGATCTTCCATGTGATTTCTTGTCCTCTGAACATCAGAGTTCCTATAATAACTTAGGCTCTTGGATCATCTGGCCTGGATCTTGGGTTTAATGGGTGTGGAATAGATTTCTTGCAGCAGAGCATGACAGTATTTCCTGTCACTATTGTGAGGAGGTTTCTAATACTCCATGTATGCTAGTTCAGTGGTGGTATGTGTGTCATTTTCTTTTGAGATGAAAATTTTTAGGGCGAGGGGGATAGCTTGGCGGTGTAAGTGCCAGCCTAGCAAGCTGAACAACCCAGGTTTGATCCCCAGCACTGCATACCTTGCTAGCCCAGTGCTGAGCTGGCCACCAAAATGTGTTGTGGTACATACCTATAATCCCAGTACTGGGGAGGCTGAGACAGGAGGATCACTATGAATCTGAACTGCATAGCTAGATCCTGTATCAAAGAAGTAAATAAAAAGAAGATATTTAAAAAAAAATATAAAAGATTTTAGTGTGTAAATTGTTTTTTCTAAATTATAAATCTTCAATATTCAGGTTTAGTTCCATTGTTCTCATTTTATAATAAGTGGGTTTTAGTTTGCAGTTTGGGCACTCATCCCTAAAAATATTCACCAGCATTGCCCCAGTATTACACTCTTATTAGGCTCGTTCAGTTTCCTTTGTCATTTTTATTGTTTTATGAGTAAAGATAAAACTCCAGAGCCCTCCTCTAACTTCTTGCAACTTACTATTCAGCTTTGGTTCATTGTTTGCTTTTTTCTAGCCCTTCTTTGTTCCAGATTTTTCTATACTTTCGCTTCCTTCTGCTATCAGGGGATTTTGTATATCCAAATTCCGTGGACTGGAATGTGCTTCCCTTCTTTCCTTATGTGTTTAAAATTCATGTTCATCTTTCAGATCTTGATTCTACCAAACCTTCTGAGGAAAGTTTTAACTCCTTAATCTTTTTTTTTAAATTTATGTAGTTGGTACAATTTCCCACTGTGCAGCTTGGACTCATAGTTATCCTCTTTCAGCCTCCTTACCTCTGGGATTACAGCCATGTGCCACCACTCCTGGTTTGCTGGCTTGGTGAGCATAGGGGCAGGGCCAGCGCAGCATGCAGTACCGGGGATCAAACCCAGCTCTTTGTACTTGCCACGCAGGCACTTAGACTACTGAGCTATCTTTCCGGTTCTTGACTCCTTAATCTGGTACAGGTTTATTTGCTGTATTCATCATCTAGTCACATCCTCTTACGTCACAGGAAAGTTCCTTTGTGGAGTTTATAACTATGTATATTGATATGTATGATTATTTATCTGTCTCTCCCATAAGACTAAGCTTCGTGAGGGAGGCACCATGATTGTCTTACTCACTTTTTCTGTAATAGTGTAGTAGCTATCAGTGTGTCTCACAATTTATAGACAATCCTTATTTAATTGTTAAAAGTCTCCTGGGAGACTTTTCTCTGGCAAGCTTTTTCCCAAGATTGTGATTAAGTGGCCTTTGCTGTCATCTTCCTGTGTTCTCTGCAGTTCTTGTTTGCAAACTTCCCAAGCAGCTAGAGAAGAGGAAGAGCAGAGGAACTTATATTTATTTTTGCTGTGTAAACAGTACTTTGTGTCTGATCATAGAAGAGTTTTTGTTTTAAACATCTATTATAATCCAATCCTACTTTTGAGGAAAGAAAGACTCAGTGTAATCAGTTTCCTGAGGTTAGAGCTAGTGGATGGACAAGTAAAGATTCTAGTCTGAACACCTAGATTCTAGTCTCTGAGCCTTGTACTTTCCCACTCCACTGCTCAGACAGCCACAGAGAAGGTAGTTGCACAGCCCCTGCAAGACTGTCTTCTTGTTCTGCTGTAAGATTAAGGAGTTAAGAGACTTTGGAGACTCCCTAAGTACCTTACCCTCAAGTTGGTCATAGTGGTATACACCACTGATTCTAGCACTCTGGGAGGCTGAGTCAGGCAGGCAGAGGAGAATTTTGAGATCCTGTCTCAAAATAAAATTAAATGAAAAAAGAACTCAGGATGTAGCTCAGTGTGAAGAGCCTGGATTCAGCCTTTATTTTGACAAAATGAAGAAAGCTTTGCCTCTGTCACTTTCTAGCCAGATGATCATTAATGCCTTAACTTTCCATCTGACAGGATGAGAAAGAAGTTAGTGTGTATAAAATATTTAGATGAAGACCTAGCACATTTTATGGTAGTGAGTGCTGTATAAGCATGAAATGCTGGCTTGTGTTGTCATCTGTTCAGTCTTTCTGTGCACTAGACTTCAGGTAAGATGTCCTGAGTTGTGTTCACTTTGGCAGCACATATTCTGAAGTGCCCTGAATTTTGTAAATTTATAAGTGAAATTTGTAAATTTTAGGTTAAGTAAACTCTTTAAGAGCTAAATTGCTCAAAATTTGATTCATGTTAAACTTTCTGTTTGTCTGATTCAAGGAGATGGTATCTCATCCTTTTTATGAAAGGGAAAAATCAGAGCCCAGTGTTGATGATTACTGACAGACAGCTCCAATGCTGTCACACTGTAAAGTTGTTACCAGTCTCCCAAGCATAGCTCTTTTAGGGGTTAAATCTAACTCCATCCTGTGTTATACATTCGCGGACAACAAATCTACTCTTGACATGAGAAATTGAATGGAAAGTGATGTTCTACAATTAGTTTGAGCATTTTAGGGTTTGTGAATGTTGTGAGTGAAATACAAAGAAGTTCCTGTCTGGACAAGGGAGCCTAAACTAGGTTACCAGATTTTTTTGATTTCATGAATCAATAAAAGTATAAAGCAGAAAATAAAGGTTTACAGTCGGCGTGGCAGGAATACTTTTAAAAGTAACTACAATCTATAATCTTGTTTTTCCTATCATTTCCTAGAAGAAAGGCCACTAAACTCCCAATCACAGACAAGAGGACAGTCCTTTTTTTTTATTTTAGGGAACACGTTTATGCTTATAGAAATCTGACACGAACCTCCAGATTTTCCTATTTGTCAGAGACTAATGAAAGACTACATATAGATCAGCAGTTAAGAACAGATAACCTAGCTGGCTTCACAGAATTTCGTGAAGTTGTAGCAGCACTCTCTGAAAGCCAGCTGAGACAAAACAAGATCTAACTTTGAATCTGCCATGCTGGAAGTATGAATTGCTGAAGGTAAATATTTATCTGAAGCCCTAGTAGGTCTATGGCAGATCTTGACCTCACAAGATGTTCCTGCTATAGTCATTCCCACTGGGAGCCCTAAGCAGAGCTTCCTGAGACTCAGCAGGATTTTTCCCTGGCTTCTTCACACTTTAAAATCCCACATAGGAGTAACTCAGAGTAGTTACAGGATTAATGAAGTCAAATCTAAAATGGAAATAGGCATGAAAAGCTAGAAACTCAGTTTTCTGATGCAAAAGAAAGCACACCTATATTGAGTTGAGCAGTAAGTGTTCTTAGAGGTCTGTGGCTATGGTGCTAGGGTGGGAGTGTGGATAAAAGCTCCAGCAGGTCTAAATGCTCTGATCCTTTTCTGCTTCTGCTTTAAGTTGGTTCCTTAGTGATTGGAGGTGGAGTGGGGTAGAGTAGTAGAAATAAACAGAAGACACTAGCAACAGAGGAATATTTCTCATATGGTTATTAGCAGTCACTCCTGTCCTGGACACCTATTCCTAAACATGTTCTTTGCTTGAGCTGGGTACCTTCTGCACAAGCTTTTCTTGTGTCAACTTTCCTAAGAAGCTAGACCTCATGAAGTGTAAGTTTCTTGGTGGAAACATAGCTATTACCCAAGAACTGTTTTGGGGCTAGAGTCACTTTTTCTGGAAACGGAACAATAATTCTGACAAATAGCTTCCCCCTCGTTCAGTAACAAAGAGAATAAGTAGAAAGTGAGGAGGAGAAGTACAAGTTTTTTTCTGCACCATACCTTCCTTTCTGTACTCTTACCTGCACTTCCAGGATCTTCCCTAGATTGTGGGTTTTTGCACGTGCATGTATGTATATGTGCATGTGTTTTAATTACCTGGAGGTCTTAACTTGGGTTAAAGAAGACCAGTTGCCTCTGGATGTCAACCCTATAAAGCTGAAAAGAGCTTCCAGCTTTGTGACTACAGAAGGAAGAATAAATTACATTGTCTGTGCCTCATGTTCTCTGGAAGATTAAGAGGAGGTTGTATCAGGCTAATCCAGTGCCTTGAATTCTGTTTTCAAATTATAATATTGCGGAGTTTTTCTTCACTATCAAATGAAGGGTTGTATGAGATACTGTTTATGATTCTTTCCCCTGTCCTTGTTCTGTGGTGTAAGCAACATAGGAGTTTACATTAAGAACTGCCACTCAGGCCAGTGGTTGGAGGAATAGTTGTGCTTCTGATATTTACAGAGCACTCTCATTCTGATTTCATTTGACCCTCTTACATCTCTGTACAATCAGTAATGTCAAGGAACTGGTAGCCTTTCCTTTGAGAGAGGCAGGTAGAGAGGCCTGCAGATGAGAACTACAGTTAGTCAGCAGAGGTCCCACCAGGTCATAGCATCATGGGTGCCTGCCAGCTGCTTTTCTATTAGGACATCTGTGCTGATTGGTGTTCAGAAGATGTGTTTGAGCAGGACTTCACCACAGCGAGATTTTGTTCTTGTCAACTCACATTTTCTTCTTTCTCCAGTGGCTGGTGAAACGAGCAATAGAAACGAAAGAAGAGATGGGTGACTACATCCGTTCGTACTCTATATCCCAATTCCAGAAAAACTACAGTCTTCCTGAGGTCAGTTTTGTACTTTTTTCTTTTGATCACTGAGAACAAGTGTACACATAGACTCCTAAGAAGGAGGATATTCAGCTTAGTTGCTCCTTCTTGGTCTTAAGCCAACATTGAATTGGGCTTTATGGTTCAGTAGAACTATTTCAATTGTCATGGAATGTGAAGACCTGTAGAATGCTGTCATTTTCTTTGAATTTTGGTAATTGACCCAGAATTTTAATTAAATTACAAAAATGAGAGTGTGTTTTTATGTAAAGTTTTTTTAATTTTTATTTATTTTATTTTTTAATTATTTGGTACAGGGTCTCACTATGCATAATGATCCTTTTGTCTTCAGCCTCCCCAGCATTGGGATTACAGGCATATGTTACCATGCCCAGTATTGGTGGCTGGTTCAGTGCATCTGGGTGCAGGGCTGGTGTGGTATGTGGTACCAGGGATGAAATCCTGGTCCCTGTGTTTGCCTAAGCAGATGTTCTATGTAAACTTCTTCGAGAGATTATTTGCTTAAAACATTTTTATAGTAATGATTTATAATAATTAAACAGCAGTAATAATAGCTCAGCACTATGGAATTCTTACCACATGCCAACATGTCATATGTCTTCTGTCCTATCTAATAGGTATTATTGTCCTTTTTTGGCCATGGTAAGTTACATTAACTGTTACACTTGATGGCCCTTCTTACTGGCTGAACAGATCTGTGCTGGAAGCATCTTCAGAGATCCCAGCTTTTTTCCTTGGAGAATACAGTATATTCCAGTTTGTTAGAAAATTGATATAGCTTGAGGTAATACAGTGGTAAGAGTCAGTTTATGAGGAAGATTTTTTTGGGAGTCCTGTTGTGTTTTAATCTCTCTGTAGGATCTGATTAATTCCCATGTGTGTCTTTCAGGATGATGACTTTGTAAAGAGAAAAGACAAGGCCATCAAGACAGTGGTCAACCTCTCAGTAAGTTTCCTTGCCCATACTCTCTGTCCCAGGACTGCATAGTCTCTAGAAGCCCATTGTTTGACTTGTGGATCAACTGCTTGGATTGCCCATAAGCTTAGTTTTGATGGGAAGCCCATGAGCTTAGTTTGAGGGAAGCCTAGGCTGCTGCAGTGTGCTCACTGCTAGGAGACCACTGTCTGCAGGTAGTCTCCAACCACCAGTGCCTGACAGCTTGATTTCAGTTTTAAAGGAGAAATACCCAAATGCAGAGTGCTTTCTCATTTATTCCAGGGTCAGAAGTAAATTTTGAATGGCTCCGAAGGCAGGTGATGAACTGGAAATGATAAATTGAGGATAATGCTGCATATCCACTGCACTATGACTCTGAAAAGACAGCAGTTTCTGAGTCTTGTGTGGGGAACTATGGGGTGGCTTTTTTCACCATACACAACAGTGCACTTTATTCACTGCAAGTCTACACCCATTCCACAGCATTTCTTTTTTTGAGACAGGGTCTCACTATGTAGTTCAGGCTTGCCTTGAACTCACTGTGTAGCCCAAGTTAACTTTGGACTCTTAGCAGTCCTATCTCAGCCCCTGAGTGCTGCTATTACAGATGTGTGTCGTTACCCCTTATAAGCTGGTACTTTCAAATGATCATTGTGAGCAGTACTTTGCCCATCTCCAACAGGAGTGAAGTCCTTGTGCCTTGATGTACACTCTTGCAGAAACAATGGATAATATTATTTTGCATTTTGTTTAGGCCATCTAAATTGTAAGGTGTCTAAAGTTTTACTCAGTGTTGTTTGTAAAATTCAGCTAGGTTTATATATGTAGCATTAGTTGATTTTTGTAGTCACACTGTTTGTTAATATCCTGCCCAGCTTCAATATCAGATACACATTTTTATGTAGGTGATTTGGATAGCATTGTAAGTTAAAAATTGGATTTGCCCGGCATTTATGGTTTTGTGAACTAGCTGTGGAATCTTTCTGGAAAAATAATTGTAATATGGCTTACTTTAAGAATGAGTTTAATCTCCTAAATGATTACTCTGAAAAGAATATTCGCTTGCTGATGAAAAACATGAAGTGCTTGTGTAAAACTAGAAAGTCTTTATTGCACTTTATAGCTGTGATCTGTGAGTTTTCCTCAGTTACATTGTGGAAATGGAAGGGATGAAAAACTTTTAAGATAGTGACACTATTTTCAGATTTGATGCACTATTAAATAAGAAAGTATGATATGATGCTATAGTAATTTTCTTCAGTTATGAAAAGTGTTGAAGTATAAACATTCTTAAAGTTTTTTAAAAGAGGTTGGCGATACTTTGGGAAAGTGAGTTTTAATCTCATAACAGAAACAGTCATTTTTTAAATTTTTTATTTTTTCATTTATGTATTTGGTACAGGGTCTCACTACACATTTCAGATTCATAGTGATCCTCCTGTTTTCAGCCTCCCAGATGCTGGGATTATAGACGTGCAACACCATGCCTAGCCTCCCTGCCCGGCTCAGCACATCCCAGAGATGGGGCCAGCCTGGCATGTGTGGGCCAAATCAGGCCTTTAGTCTACTGAGCTGTCTTGCCAGCCCTGAAACATTTTAAATCTTTATATTTCTTCTATATTTTTAATGTGCATTGTAACTGAATTGGAATCATAATTTAAATATAATTTTGTCACTTTCTCTTTGCTTACCAATTTAGTACCTTGGTACTTTGGTTCACAGACTTAAGTCTTTCCACAGTTCAGGTCACAAACTAAATTAAACAAGAATTGCCTTTCTTTACAGGGTTAACATTGAATCTACCTGGCTGGGGAGATAGCTCAGTGGAATAAGTGCTTGCCTGGCAAGTGCAATATCCTGAGTTCAATCCCTGGTATCACCAAAAAAAAAAAAAAAAAAAAAAAAAAAAAAAAAAAAAAAAAAAAAAAAAAAAAAAAAAAAAAAAAAAAAAAAAAGTTGAATTCTAACCATTTAATTTGGTTCTCATCCAGTTTGGTTTGTTGTCAGAATCATGGAAAGAATTATGTCCATGAATGAAAGTACCAGTGTACAAGGTCTTGTATGTACTATTAAAGATTCCTCTTATAAAATGATAATCAAATAGTTTGCTTTGCTGTTACTTTCCTTGTCTTAGGTAGTATTTTGTATCTTGAAAAAAATGACAGCATTATCTTTGAGATAGGAAATTGGGGGTCTGCTAGCTTAAAGGAGAAGGTAAAAAAATATTTACTGCAAACTCTGTACTATTTAAATTTCATACTGTTTGTATGTCTTCTGTTCAAAAATAGTAAGTACAAGTTAAAATTTTAATGCTTACCTGAATAAACTTCATATGTAAATTTCACTCTGAGCCTTGGTTACTGTGTGTGACCATACTGAAATATAGTATTCAGCCGCATGACTCAGAAGTTGGATTTATGTAACTGTTGAACTTTCTGTCAATAAAATTGAGCCTGATCTATCATGTTAAACATGTGAAATAGTTATAGACCATAAAATACATTGTGCTTTCTTTGTCATTTGTAATGGAAGTTTTTTTTTTTTTTAATCCACTTTTGCTTGGTGATGTGACTGCATAGAATTTAAGGAGATATAGCTAGGCAGGGTGTCACTTAGCTGTAATCCCAACACTTGGAAGGCTGAGGCAGGAGGATTGCCATGAATCTGAGGCCAGCCTTGGCTGCATAGAGTGTTCAAGACAAGCCTGAACCTCATAGTGAAATCCTGTCTCAGAAAGACAAGCAAGTAAACAAAGAACTTGAAATGATAATGATAATGGACATGATCCTCAAACATTATTCTGAATATTTGTAATTCACTTAGTTCTCACAATAGCCCCATGAATTAGTAGTATTTCTTTGCAAATGAGGAAATTGAGTAGCACATAGTTCCAAAGGTCCTCCCTAGAGCCATGATTAAACCTGGTTAATTGCTCTGCCATGACTCTCTAAAACACTGTTTGTGGCTGATTAGAAAATCATATCAGAATATTGGAGAGCAGAAAAAAATATGAGGCTCTTTGATTAGAATTTGTGTCTCTTAGTTCATTTTCTTCTTTATGTGTAAACTTAATTCTTACTTGACTGGCAAACATTTTTAGCAGAAATGGTAAGTAATGTTCATGAATTGCCTAGAGGTTATCTGTGAGCATTGTTTTCTTCTTTTCTCACATATCGAAATCACTTCTTCATTCACAGACTGCCTCAGGTTTCTCAGATGAACTAACGTTCATCCTTTTCTGCTACCACTTCTGCATGTACTTTCTTAGCTGGCTTGAAATGAGTCCCAGAAGGGTGCAGGAGATGCCAAGGCTGTGATGCACTTATTTACAAAACATCTTGCAGTTTATTTGTTGTACTTGCTCCAAGGAAAATCCCTGCTTTCTTAACAGGAAGGGAAACCTACCTATCTTCTTCATAAGGCTTAACTTCTGGAGGATGTTTTCGTCCCTTTCCAGCTGTTTGTCCAGTGTTGCTTTATAGATAGATGTCTGCTGGTGTTGCTTACCTGCTACATATTGAAAAAACTATAATCACAAATTTGCATTGTGAGTGAGAAGTTAAAAAATAAAATATGGTCAAGATGTCTAGTTTCCAGACCCAGCCTTTTATAAAATATGTGTATAGGGGCCAGGGAAATGGCTCAGTAGAACAAGCACGTCCCTAGCAAGTGCAAGGGTGTGAGTTCAATACCCGGTTCCACCAAAAAAAAAAGACACTTATAAAATATGTATAGTACATAGCTGCTGTATATTTGCAGAATTCCTGGCACCTAATGAGATATTAACTCTTATCAACACTCAGAGTTATATATATATTTTTAAATTTTTTAATCATTTATTTATTTATTTAGTACATGGTCTTGCTGCATCTCTCAGACTTGCCCAGGGTTCCAGGACTGGCAAGGCATGCAGTACCAGAGATTGACCTGGGTCCTTGTGCTTGCCAGGCAGGCGCTTAGACCACTGAGCTATCTCCCCAGCCCTGAGAGTTACACTTTATTAATGTCATTTTCAAAATCAGGAAATTAAAGTATAGAAAGGTTAATAATTTTCCTGTGTAGTTGCAGAGAAACGAAGAGACAACCAGATTTTGATCTACATCTGACTCCTTCACAATAGGGACTGGTGCTTCTTCTGATTGTTTACTCTTCCTGGTCTATACTTTACTCACATTCCTGGGACACATTTTGCAGTACTATGCACATCTGGATTTATTTCTAGACTCTAATTATCAATCCCAGTGGATCATGAATTAATCACAGACTTTAGAAGTCTCCCCTGCCCCATGACTACCAGAAGCTTTGGGCAGACAAATATACACAGTCCATAATACTTGCTTTTAAACGTAGAAGACCTACAAAATTTTACCCAAAGCTTATTTATATATTTGTAATGTTTAGAATGAGAATAGAGAAGACAGGAGAAAGAGGAAGGATAGGGGAAGAGGAAGAAGAAGAGGAAGAGGAAAGAGACTCTTAGAGCTTCCAATTGGAAGGAAATGCTTTGTTGAATTTACTGAATCATCTAAGAGAACATTTAAATTTCTGCCACCATGTTTTCTTCCATAGGGAATGCTGTGCGGAAGACCTTTTCATCTAGCTCATAAAATGTAGATGTGGTGGTAGTAAAACAATAGAATACATTTTCTTAATAATACCATATTCCCATCCATATACAGGCATGTTATGTGTGTGTGTGTGTGTATCATTGTTTTTTGGATAATAGAAAAATATAGATGTGTGTATATCCCCTTCTGTGTCAGGTCCTGTCAAATGTATTGGTTAGTCCTTATATTCTTCTTAAACCTACGTGTTTTATAGATGGGAAGCCACAGAAGCTACAGTAACAGAGAGAGGAAGATGTTGCCTCCTGAGTGTTGAGTGTCACTGATCCACTAGCGCTTTTGAGTGTAGAATACCAGATTGATAGTGACTGTTTCACAGCTTGCTCCATTTTCAGTAAAGTAGTTGTCTGTGGTAGTTGTATGGAAATTGTGATCAGGACTTGCTGCCAACACTGCAGTGGTGCAGTGAGTTCCACTTCTATGTACTGCCATTTGGAGTGTGGACTCAGAGGTGTCCCTCTTGACAGGTGGAACTGTAGATTGAGATCTGTAGATTGAGACCTGACTCTCAGGGGACAGAGGTGCTCTACTTTACAAAAAGGTCTCATTATTGTTATTATTATTGTATTGTTAACTCGTATGTCCTTCATTACTAAGACAAAATAGTGGAATCCATAATGAAGTATGGTCAGAATTGAGACAAGATATTTTACAGAGTACTTCTGAGTCCCAAATCTGGTGTCTTCTTATCTGTCATTTGCTACCTTGATAACCACAGGCAAGTGTAACTAATTTGCCTCAGTTTTATAGGGACAGCGAGGATAGCTATTTTCATATGCATAAAACTCAAATGGATAGCATAGTCTACTTGCCTGGCATATAACGGACCATTCATAAATGACAGCTATTACCTGATTCTATACACCTATTTTTAAAAGACCATAATCCTGTATAAAGCATGATTTTTAAAAATTAATCTTGCAATTATTGACACAATTAGGTTACCAAGTCCTTATCTTTATTGATTTGAAAGAACACAAAGACTGAGAGACTAGGAATGCCCTCCCAGATTTGTTAGTCCATGCTCATTTTTCAGATAAGGAACCTGGGGCCTTTTGAGGGAGTCTCTTTCTCAACTTCATACAGCTCTTTCTCAGCTTTGTATGAAGCTTTATACTTTAAAGTGAAAAGTATATAAAAAACCAGTATTGTCATTGTTTGGCAGGATAAAAGGTACTTGTAACTCTTGTTTTCAGTATTCTGTTGTTTTAAAAATTAGTCCTTTTTTTAGAAGAACCCAGTTTCCTGTGTTAGGTCATTGACTCGATGGTAACTAAGGAAGATAGCAGTTAAGCTCAATTATATAGCACACCTATAATAGTAGAGTTATTTTTGTTGTATTTATAATAGAGCTATTCAATTTCAGTGAAAATTAAATTACACACAATAACTGTGTCATTCTATTTTTCGCTTAACTATATGTCTGTTTATGTTATTTATAGCTTGCCATTCATGAGAACACCAGGAGCAAAGCAGAGAATATTTGTAGCACCAGTTTGTGAGACCATCCCTGCAGAATCACCCAGGCCATTTTACTTTCCCCGTTGCACAGAATTGTTGAGATCTTATAGCATGTCACAGATTGTGTGAAACTTTTTGCAATTAAAAATAAAATAGAAATGAGCATAATTGTGGAAGGGGCATTTCTAACTAGAATAAAATGCCACTGCATTCATTTGGGTTAGAATGACAAAGCAGGTCACCTGCGGATAAAGGCCTACATTAATTGAGCACCCACTTATATACTTCTTACTATGTATACAATATGTGTTTGTATAAAATCATTTCAAAATGTGTGCCTTGCAGAGAGATCTATATTTACTTCTATATTTTTATCTAAAACATTTTTATCTAGTCTAGCTAAGCAGTGGCATAAACCTGTTAAGAGACCCAAGAGGCTAAAGTAAAGGGATTGGTAGAGCCTAGAAGTTTGTTTTTTGTTTGTTTGTTTTAATGTATTCAGCACAGGATCTCACTGTACAGATTGGAGTAGTGATTTTCCTGTCTTCAGCCTCCCAACTGCTGGGATTAATAGGCAGGCACCACCATGCCTAGTCTCAATTGTCATCTCAGTATGCCCCAGGGGCAGGGCCAGCATGGCACATATCAAAATAACAAAAGGATGTTGGAGGTGTGGTATATCAGTGCAGAGGCCCTCAGTTCAATCACCAGTGTTGCCACAAATGAATAAAATGTGCATGATATACATGTAATTATGTAAATTAACAAAGATTTGGAAGGATGTGCACCTATTAGTGGTATCTGGAGAGAAGTTAGATTTAGGGAAATAGGGTTAGGTAGGACTTTTTAAAAAAATTGCATCATTCTTGCTGTTTGGAACTTTATAGGAATATAACCACTTATAAAATTAAGTAATAAGTAAATACAGAAGACAACAAAAAACTGAAGAGTATTTGGTTATCTTATGAGTTTTGTTCCATCATTTTAATTTTTGCCACAGTAAAAAGACAATGGCTTTTTCACATCTGTAAATGATGTAAAAGGATACCCAGCTGTTAGCTGTTGGGCAGGGTTGGTGATCCATAAATTCGTGTACTTGGACATTTTTCAGTGAGCACAAATCATTGTCATAAGTGATTAAAAGTGTAGGTCCCTTTTTTGTAGCCACTGCTGTGCTGTGTTTGCAAAAACAAATCATCTCGAGTAACCAAAAGTGCCGTTCATGTTTTCACCCAGCTTTCACAAACTTTGTCTCTGTCCCCTGCAGAATATGCATCCTAGAAGCAGCTTCTCTGAATGTCTTGTCCTGCAGCAAGAGCGCTCACTCTATTCAGGAAAGACCTGTAGCCCTGCCTGGCAGGAGGCATCCCATAGCCTGTTTGGGACAGCCTTCTTCCACCTAGTAACTTGTCTGTCTCATCCACTTAGGATGTGTACAAGCCTCGTCGGAAGTACAAACGCCAGCAGGGAGCAGAGGAGCTGCTTGATGAAGAATCTCGAATCCATGCTACGCTTTTAGAATATGGCAGGTAATGAATGAGCCCTAGTCTAGGTGTCTGTTTAGCAAAAGAAAGGTGATTTAAATTGCTTTATTTGGATTAACTATATTCTCTCTGATTGTGTTTATTGTTTTCATCCCTGAGATTTTCAGCAGCAGGGATTTGCCTCTCTGGTATTAGCCAATTTCCTGTGAATGTGCTTATAACTATAGCCCTGGCTGTGGAACATTTGTAGAGGCTGACGTTCAGGTCCTCCAACTTTTTTTTTTTTTTTTTTTTTTTTTTTTTTTTTTTTTTTTTTTTTTTTTTTTTTTTTTTTTTTTTTTTTTTTT